>JAUUEI010003571.1:0-10048 GCA_032274625.1 Depressigyra globulus
AATTGTTCATGATGAATCTGGTATGTGTTTTATGATGCAGAGTCACACAATCATAATTGATATAACTCCACCAACACTTGGCACAATTCAGATACATGGTGCCGTAAATGAACAAGTTATGTACTCAAACACGATCAATCAGCTAACAGTCTATCTAAATGAGTTTGAAGATAAAGAGAGTGGGATCAAGTTTTGTGATGTAACTTTAATCGAAGGACAACGATGTACTCATGGTGATCAGTTACAAAGAACTGACGAAATAGAGATAGCAACACAAAGGCTCATTCATGACAACACAACTGATTTTAATAATATATTATTGAAGCGAAACCAAGTTTATTATGTTTCAGTAGAAGCACACAACGAAGCTGGTCTTACAACACTTGTTGTTTCCAAGCCAATAAAACTTGATGAATCACCACCATCTGCCGGTACTGTTCATTCTGGAGCCGATTGGAAACAATCGATACATTTCCAAAGTGAAACTGATGTCATTCGTGCAACAGTGGCCATTTCTCATGATGAGCATCCATATGTGTGTGACAGTGATATGGCTCTAAATACACCCCAAGTCATCGAAAACGAGGAATTTTCAAAAGACTCTGTGATTCAAAATTCAGAACAAATCATGTTGTTGTTGCATCACGATCCATCACTCAAAGAAGTAGAAAAGGCAGCCGTGTCTTTTAGTCAGATAAAGCTAGTTGATGGAAACTACACTGTTAGTGTTAAGCCTGCTACTGGGATACATATATACACAGGATTAAGTTACACATCCCAAGACAACTATATTGACCCCGGATATTTTGTTGATGTTTTTAACACAATAAAAAACATTCATTGCTCTGAGAATTCATCATCATGTTATACCAATCAAACGCGACCATATATTAAATATGGGTATAATTTTGGTGTTCTTCTATATCTAGATAATGACTTCGAAAAAGCCAGTGCCGGAATACTGTGGGTTCAAGATCGATTCAAGTTGCAATTTTACACAATTGAGGTAGATCCCACAGTAGAACACTACGAATTCATATTTTTACTACAGAATAAAACAATTCTGTATATGCCAAGCTGGGATGTAGCATTCCTCGTAAATGGAAAGCAGGTGGCTGAGTTTAGTGGTTTGGCACTGGATACTGATCTGATGAACCTGGACATTTTTACATGGAATAACGATAATTATGTTCCCCCTGTTGTGGATCCGTTCCATCCATTTGAAACTGAGGCTGTGGTTGCAAAAGTCAGAGTACCGAAACATGAGAAACCTTTCTGCATGTATGGATCTCCATTTGTTGATCATGACAGTGGACTGAAGACAATATGGATTGGTTTGTCTGACAATAAGAACAGCACTGCTAACGTTGTTCCGTTTAAGCAATATGTCTCGTTCTGTAGTCCGTGTGACAAATCTTGTGAACCAGACTGTCCTGATAAGTGCCAGCTTCCAAAAGGTCTTCTTCCAATTACTTTAGAGCTACAAAATGTCACGCTAATTCCTGCCAATGTAGACTTCCAAAATACCGAGGTTGAAATAAATGTTACTGATTCAGTTAGTACCGATACTAATGTGACCGACAGGAATTCATCTACTGATTTCTCGGAATTCCATCTCCATACCTACTTCGTCGATATTAAAGTGGAAAACCAGGCTGGCTTGGTGACATATTCCAAGTCAGACGCTGTGCTGATTGACAGTACTCCACCACAAATTGATGATGTGACATGTTTAGATCCCACTCACACTTTGGGTGAACCAATTCAGTTCCTCGGAAACAATAACTCTGTCAGTGTCATGTGGACTGTTGGAGAGGATGTTAGTGCAATTGTTTCTACATTTGTAAGCATAGGTACAGCCTTCGGTAAACGGGATATTCACGGAGATATATTTGTTGTTGCTAATAAATCATTAACAATTAACGGCCTAGGTGGAAAGCTTGTTCACATGCATAAATATTTTGTGAACATTAGAGTTGAAAATGGAGCTGGACAGACAACTATGAAGTCGTGTAACTTTACAGTGGACATACTTCCTCCAGACACAGAACATGCTGCTGCTCATTCCATGTTTCTTACATCCCAAAACAACAGTAATGAAGCTGTGGAGATAACAAACTACACAGATAGGATTGGCCTCAAGTGGGATGAGAACAGCGTCATAGGAGCACAGTATTATGGTAATTGTCTATCTTACATTTGTGTAGATTTTAGTCGTAGTTGTATATCTGTTACATGATCGTCTTGGAGAGGCAGTCTTCCCATGGACGAAGCACTTGATGGTAGTTCATGGAACCAATCAAGGCCTTGACAAAATATTCTTTCGACTCTGCCTTGTTCAGAGATACGGTTTTGATTACGATAATGGTTTTGTTGTACAACTGTCTTGTATACTTTTTAGGTTTCAATATTCTCGAGATTTACTTCATTTGATACATGTACATTAAATCTGGAAACATTTGATATCTTCATAAAGACAACATATCTTGTGTGCTTAAAAATGTTTAATGATAATGTTACATAGTTGAGGATCATAACACTATATCAGCCTATCAATGTAGGAATATTTTGTTAAGAGTTGGATCTGATTTGAATGTAGGTTATGCAATGGTACATTGAAAAGGAGGCAAATACTTAATTATGGTACATAAAGGGTTGATTCCTGTATTTCCAACTACAGGCCATAGTATGTATCATGTTGCCAGCTATATTGATGTTTAATCACAATTTCTTGACATGTCGGACCACATAAAAGTAAAGAGAGGCAATATTTCACAATGCAGTCTAGTTAGCGATATTGTAGTGTTTGAATAGGCCTACTATCCTTCAACGACAGAACGTTGGTGTTTGTCAGGATTATATTGCTATTATTAATATGATTGGCTATGTAAAAACACACTGTTGTGATAATTTATATACTTCCATAGATTTATCTTATTTCGTGGAGTTTGTTTATAATTTAATGATTAATATATTAAAATAGGAATGAAAACCAACACTACCAATAACTGATCTGTCAAGATAATAATAAACCTGGTTAACGAACTATATCTCTTTATTTCAGAATGGAAAATTGGAAGTTCTTTAGACACACACGACATTTTCCCATTAATGAGAATTGGGAAAAAAGAAACAAAAAGTGTGGGAATAGTGGATGGTGAAATGAGACTGGACGGACTTGAGAACAACCCTAACCTTGGAGAATTCTTTGAACGAATTATGACAAATATTAAAAATATGACACATGTTAAGAAGAAGAACTATTTCAAGTTAGAACCCGGTCGATGTGTTTATCAGACTCTGTATGCTGTCAGCAGATCGCACTTACAGAGCAAGATTCGGGCCAAGCCATCGTGTATTAAACGTGAGTACCAAGAATAATTATCTTACTTTAAATCTAAAGCATTGTTGATGCTAATCATCGATTAAAAGTGAATATGTTTTTTTTTTTGGTTTTTTAATATATATAATTAATTTAATTCAAATATGCTTTTTACCTATGTTGTATCAAAGGAAACCGTAGTTTTAACTTGGATATTAGATCCCCTTTGGTTTGAATTTAATTATCTATGCATTCGATAAATATCTAACATGAACGACTAAACTGTTATCGCAATCGAAAGGGCACTCAACATTCACTTACATGATATGTTTTCTAGAAAATCTCGAGATTCAATCAACTTTTTGCACATTTATTTCTAGAATCAACTATTTAGTTAAAAGTTAATACGAAGGCATCACTTTGCAGAATATTCCAGTTAGCAACGTAATTCATCATGACCTAGAGTAAACAAATTAAGGAGGTCAACTAAATATAACCATTATTATAAATTACATATGTACTAGCGAATAATAGCGTGCCGTGGGTACCAAAAAAAAGAACGAGATGATAGAGTTCTTAATGCAAAACTACTAATTATGGATATATTACAGGATTCAAGGACACAATGATTGAGTTGGGGAACGGTCGTCTGTTTATGAACGATAATGAAGTATTTTCAGAAGACTCGGTAACGTTGAAGAAAAAGTCTGAGCTTATAGTTGATTTTGATGGTATGTATCTAAACGAATAGTTAATTTCAATATTCAAATATAGAATTTAGATGCAAAAACCGATAAATCCATTTTAGACATTTTCTACAAAATGTTTTTTTTTCGTTTTACTTTCTATGCAAAAGATTTCAAACTCATGCCTTCTGATTTAAAGTTGAAATAAGTAAACTAAACAAAATACAAAAAATCGGAAATCTAAATGTTTCAAAAATGTTTCAAATATTGATATTATTAATGTGTTCTTGCTAAAACAGATAAATCAATTTTTTTCAACAATGCTTATTTTCACTGTTGTAAATAGAAAAAAAAAACAAGTAACGCAAACTATGAAAACACACATTCTGAAATAGTGTGCATAGGTAAGATCAGCATTAGACGAGGAGTCGCCACTCACCTGTTCTTCTTTTGTACTTTAACGATACATTCAACACATTTTATTTACGATTATACCGTCGTCTTTCATATGGGTACGAATCACAAAGATACAGAGAGAGAGAGGAAAACCGTTGCTGCCACCTCAAGAGATAGTCCTTCTGAATAACAGCGAGTGATATTTTATATGCATTTTCCAAAATCCAGGACGGTCTATAGCATGGTATTTAGGATACTAGTCCTGGAACACTGGTTGGAACGGGGAAAATATGGATGGGTCCATCGAGAAGGTTTTTTCACCAGTGGGCTTTACGTAATTTTGTTTAAATTTTGCAACTTAGGGGGCAGAATAAGATTATTGTTTTTTCTCTGCTGCACCCGTTTGGTGACAGACAACTGACTCGTCAATATCAATAACAAATTCCATTATTATAATTAATTTTCGATAAAATATATGCACATTTTTGAGTAAACAATTTTGAATCACGTGACTAAACGTTGTGCGCTGATTGGTTGCATGGAGCCTATCAGCTTTTACCAAAAAACAAACATGGCGTTTATCAGTTTTTGAAAACAAACGCTGAATAATAGTTTAATTTTATATAGCAGATATCGTGTTTCGTGAAAAACCCGGATATGAAAATCAAAACACCGTGGGTTGAACAGAGTAATGAAAGTAGAAGCCCATTTTTCGATGAATTGGCATTTATAGTGTGTGTGTGTGTGTGTGTGTGTGTGTGTGTGTGTGTGTGTGTGTGTGTGTGTGTGTGTGTGTGTGTGTGTGTGATACATGTATGTGATGTAATATGTTTTGTGTGTGTGTGTGTGTGTGTGTGATACATGCATGTCATATAATATGTGTTTAAAGCATACGAAAAAAAACATATATACAAATCCCACAGAATATTGTGAGTGTATGCTCTCATTTGCTCAAATGAAATGAGGTTGTTTGTTTCCTTTTAAAGGATATCAATAATTTTATACTCTACACTTTGGAATAATTTTAAAACTATGTTGTTTTTTCTTTCAAACAGAATGAATTCGATAATGTCAACATAATAGCCAAATAGATTCTTACACTTGCATTAAAACAATTCCCTATTCCTTGTATTTCTTTTTTTTATTTCGTTAATACATGTAGTTGAATGTCGAATTATATATTATTCTATACAGTTGACCAAGGTGGCCTCTCAGTTGGAGTCCTAGACCAGAATGATGTCCAGAGTTTGTATGGATCAACTGCGTCTGCAGATTATCGCCCCTATATAGCGGACCCGGACCTAACTTCAGATCAGCTGTCACGCTTTCTAAGACACAGGTGATTAAACTAGAGCACATTGATTTATTAATCATAGGCTAACTGGTGACAAATTATTAGGCATTCACAACACGTAGATGAACTGTTTCAATAGCAGCCAGGTATTTGTATATACGTTGTCACCTACAGAGGCCAAATAATGAGCAGTGATTGAAATAGAAAAATACAAAGTGGCAGTAAGTTCATATATTTAAGACAATATTTCCAAAACAAATTAGTAATCCGAGCTTGATCTTGGTGAGCACTCTAAATCATTGTTCTACAATTTTAAATTAGTGGATCTGTTTCCAAAAATACATTTTATTTAACTAAAATTTGCAAATTTCAGTCCATCATGTTTCATCTTTCCCTTTCCCCTCCTGTCTTACGTTCGAAACAATTGCAGATTTCTAACCGAATCTGTGCCCTATGTAAGCGTGTTTGAACACTGGGATAAAACCTAAAAAAACAAAGAAATACACCACAATGGTATATAGGTCGAGGTGCAATTATATGTATGACCTGGGTAACAGCTAAATCGCGACCCCATCAGTGTTAGTGAATATGATAAAATATCACTAATGAGAAATAGTAATATTTGTGTATGACTCAATGAGTTTCCAACCAAAGAAAGATTATATTCGCCAATCTCTATTCCAGAAGACACAAACTATGTATTTACGTTCCATATTTTAAAACAATATCTTAAATAGTAATATAATATATCATCAACATGAGGTGTACATAGACAAGGTAGATTTAAATATGTAGATTTAAGTAATAAAATATTTTATCATCCCTATCGTTTAATATCTTGTACCAATGCAAAACACAAACACTGTTATTAAAAATATACACTTTTGTTTTGAAGCTGTAATAGTTTCATATTTGTTACACTGGAGTTATATTCAAAAGTATATAGTTTGAACAGGAACACACGCCTGGTTATGTAAATTAGGAAATTTCAGTTTTAAGCTAGGTTTGTTTTTTTCTTTTTGAGATTGTTTCGAAGCAAAATGCCATTGTATATAATCAAAACAAAACCGAATAATGTCTTGTTCTGGTTTCTGTATATATTGTTTGGTGTTTTTTCAGGCTTGTCTCAGTAACGAAACCAATGTTTTATATTGCTCCAATTCCTGAAGTTCGGCTCAAGAAGAAAATGATTGTGACCAAACCTTATGATAAGAACACCTTAAAACACAGAACGGAAGTCGCTCTTCTTTACTGGGATAACAGTAATGTGCTTTAAACTATGTATTGAGATTATAATATATACTAAAATTTGAATTTGAGGATAAAAGTTGTCAAAGCTACAGTACTTTAGAGCGTTTTACTAGGTATGTGTGAACAATTGTATATTCTTATATCATCAATAAATGAGATCCCTGTTCTTGATATTTTCTGTTTTGATCATAGCTGATGATTTGTTAATGTAATTGGAACTTAATGATTTATTCTGAACCTAGTAGCTGAATATGTGAGCAATGAAACAAATAAAAGAGAGCAGTGGAATTTAACCAAAACATTATTTCAAGCATATTTTATAACATTCGTATAATCCTTTTGTTAGCCTATACAGATTTAATAGTTCAGATTTGGAATTATACTGACTTTTCACAAATCAAATTTATGATTTATTTTATTCCATAGGAGATCAACTGTGGCGAGGTATCCGAGAACCATGTGGACTAGGAAACCACGCCAATCTAACAGCAACACTATTTGAAACTGAGGTACGTTTTCTCTTTTCAGCATTTAAATATTTTACTAGTTTGGATGTTACATTGTGGACAATGTATTTAGGTACATATGTATTTGTTTGAAAGTCAATTATGAACAAGTATTTACCACTAAGATTGAATCCTACATAATGCAATGCCTCTTGTAAGCTGCTGGTATCCCACAAACCGTAACTGTATTTTAAGCTGGGGGTTTTTTCATAGGGGAGGGGGGGGGGGAGGTTGGGGGTTTGGGGTTGGGGAGGTTGGTGTTTTAGGTATTTATACAGCTTTTGACTGATCCATGAATACCATGTAGGAGTTTGAGATTGGGGTACCATGTACCATCAGCCTCATGTACCCCCACCACGTTAATTTTGTAAATTATTCTAATTCAATGGGTGTTTTTTTTTAACTTTTAATACTTGATTGCTTCAACCCTTTCCAAATTCAATCGATCCATCATCGATATTTCCATGTATGTTTATGATTGGAATTTGGTTCATTATTGGATGGCATATGCATAATATTAATTTACTGATTAATATACGTTAGGCTTTGGATTCCATGTCTTAAATTGAAACTGAAACAACCGTTTTTCTGTATTCGTTTTTTTTTTAAATTATGTTTTAACTTGCAATTTTATTTATCTAGTACATGTACTTTGTTTTTTGACAAGGTGTGTGGATACGCATTTAGCGATGAACCAGTGACTTTTGTGAAACACAATCGTGAAAAACGAAACACAGAGCGGCTGTCATCCCCTAGACACTTCATGATAGCAGTAATCAGCACTGGTCTTCGTAATTCCATTCCATCCATTGTGACGACAAACGTTGATGGCAAAGAAGATACTGTTTTGGAGGCCAGGATCGAGTTTTCCGATGCAGATGGAGACAAGCTAACGTTTTCCATGAAACGTCATCCTTCGCATGGCACCGCCAATATTTCTCTATCTGGCTTGCTCCGCTACGAGCCTGAACGCGATTTCGCTGGTATTGATCAGTTAGAGATATCTGCTGTCGAGATCATAGATGCTCCAGCTGCTGTACCCCACATGCTATCAGCCGTAATCAGTATTAGGGTAGAAAATGTCAACGATGCTCCAACTTTGTTCTTCCAAAATGCAAGCAAGAATCTGATAAATTCTAAAGATTTAAATGCGATGGTTATTAAGCTAACAAATAAAGATGCAAAACACCTTGTCGGTACATTCTGGATGACAGACGTAGACCTGGACGATAGCCTCTCTTATCACAAGCGGTTCCCGGAGCAGTCCTCAACTTTGAATTTCAGTCTGGTCCCTTCTCCACCTCCAGAACAAGACGACATACAAGACCTCCTTCTTGGTTCATTTGGCACCATCACTCGGCAGCAGCTGTGGTTGCATCACCTCCCAAACTACACCGGGTCGACCAATGTGTCCTTTATCATTGTGGATAGAGACGGAGCCTTCAGCCGCCCTATTGTCATACACGTTCACGTGAAGCCACACGTGGATGGTCTGTCTGCCGTCATCATCTCCGTCATTGTCGTCTGTGGTGTAATCATGCTGGCTCTCATCGCGGCCGTCACCTTCAGATACTACCTGAAATCGAAGAACAAGATCAGAGATATTGGGTACGATTAATGTTTTACTGTCTGTGTATTGGTTTGGGCTATTTTGGTATACATATGAAGAGTTCAAGCCACTGTGTTCTGATTATCATATCAGTTTTTTCGCAAAACACGATATCTGCTATTTAAAATTAAATATTATTCAGCGTTTGTTTTCAAAAACCGATAAACGCCATGTTTGTTTTTTGACAAAAGCCGATAGGCTCCATACAACCAATCAGCGCACAACGTTTAGTCACGTGATTCAAAATGGCAGCGCCCTTGGTAAACGTTTGTTTACTCTAAAATATGCCTATATTTCAATGAAAATTAATTATAACAATGGAATTTTTTTATGATTTTGACGACTCTGTGCTCTGTCACCAAACGGGTGCCGGAGGAAACAAAATAACTTATTCTGTCCCCTTCGTTGCAAAATTAAAAATAATGACGTAATACTAATAGGGACTTTTTTATTTATTATGAACATAAATAATAGAGTAATCAATATGAGCATGGCGACATTGCTAAGGGCTGGATTTAGCTCAGTCTGTTTAACACTCGCCCGAGTGCTTGGGTCACGGGATCGAACCTCCTCGTTGGACCCATCCATATGTTTTTCCCGTTCCAACCAGTGCTCCAGGACAAGTATCCTATTCACCGTGGTATGGACTGTCCAGGATTTTGGAAAATGCATATTAAATATCCCTCGCGGTTATTCGGAAGGAGTATCACTTGAAGTGGCAGCAACGGGTTTCCTCTCTCATATCTGTGATGTCCATAACCATATCAAAGACGACAGTATAACCGTTCATAAAATGTGTTGAATGTGTCGTTAAAGTACAAAAAAAGAACAAGTGAGAGGCGACTCCTCGTCTAATACTGATCTAACATATGCACACTATTTCAGAATGTGTTTTTCTTCACAGTTTTCTTTTCAATTTATCACAACAGTGAAAATAACCATTGTTGAAAAATTGGATTTATCTGTTTTTGCAAGAAAACACTA
>JAUUEI010003681.1:0-10047 GCA_032274625.1 Depressigyra globulus
AAAACCAAAACAAACAAGCAAGGTAAAGTTTCTTATCCATTATCTGTACTGTGAAATTATCAATATACTGTCAGGGATGTATTCAGTTCGGTGTACAGTACCGAACATAGGCACCTTCCCAAAAACTAAATTCTCAATTTCTTAACTATAAATTCCCAATTTTGTGAAGAGAATATCTTTGTTGTTGTAATTATGACTGGCACCAAAACATTAATCTGTAATCTAGATGTTTGCCAACTATTTTGACTCGTTCCAAATTCGTTATTCATTTTAATGTGTGGCATGTTACTATATGCTTTAATATCTGCTTTACAGATTAATAGAGATTACATGAGCGAGTGTGTTGTTCAGATTTTACGAAACAAGTGTCAGGATTTCATAAAATCAGTACGACACACACGAGAGTATAATAATTTCTTTATTATCCATGTCATTTCTAATGAATAAGATGGTGTTAAGACGTCTCCAACGAAAATTGCCATTTGAATGAACACTACAATACAACAAACAGCCGTGACATCATGATGTAATTATACTTGTAGACAGATGCACGTGAAATCGTTATGTCCCATATGGGTCATACCAATTATATTTTCCTCTATATCTTGAACCATGTGGATAATAAATACATTTAATAGCCTTTTACAAAATCCAAACTGATTAATTCATGCTAATGTTCCCAGTCCGACCAGCCACATGGGACCCTGGTGAAAAATCCTGGACAGATCTCTGACAGTGCCATAGCCACCTTATTTAGTAAATTGCAACTGGAATGTTTTGATTGTATAATGCACACAAACATCTTCCTAAGTTTTTTTTCTCCAGGACAGTGGTTAATGGTTAGATGGTATTGGTTTATAAGAGAGACAGTATAATAGCTTTACATCTCTCACTGAGACTAAAACTAATTCTGGATTAGAATCAGTATCAAGGTGTGAACCCAGTACCATTCACCCTTAATGCTGATAACTAAATCACTGAGCTCCTGAGGATAATGATACATTCATAATTACAATTGTAAGTTAAGCCCTATGGGTTTCAACTGTCCACATAGGAGACTGTTTAATTGATATGTATGGTAGTTTGGTATTTGAATATAGAATAATGAAACACGAATCCTGTCCAGACTTTTGTTTGGAATATACAGCAAGATAGTGCCATGGGTCAGGTCATTAATGAACCATATGTTTAACACCTAATGTAAAACTGTATATTTGTGAGCAGCAGTAATAAACCATACGTTTTATGACACTTTCTATAATATGCGGTCGCCATAGCCCAGTGGTATAGTGCCCACCTGATGCGCGGTCGGTCTAGGATCGATCCCCGTCAGCTAGCAACTGTTTTTTTTCTTGACGTAATCCTGCGTCCGACACTGATATAACCGTATTTACATTTGTAAATTAAAATGTGTTGAGTGCATCATTAAACAAAAAAAAACCAAAACATTCTATAATGTACCATTTATTTGAGTCCTACTGTAATATAAAATGTACTAAATGTTTAACACTTCTGTTTTGAATTACCTACTGTACTATAATTTATATTCTTATTAACTATTGTGTTTGCCTGTTTTGCCTTGCTTCTGAGTTTTATTTGAACCCAGTCACCAACAAAAAAATATGAAGATTAAAATAAAATGTATTTAGCTGTTTTCATCTTGTCAGTATTTGTTAAAATTTTGATCTGCTAAGAACAATTTTGTATTGTTCCTTTCCATGTACTAAGGATCAGATCATCTTAAATGTACGAAATACATTCAAATATGCACTCGGGCCTTTCCGGCCAAATAAATCTTTAAAATCTCAAGATGTTTTAACTGTAATTAAAATAATGACTGAATACAAATATTGTAGCGGACTAGTACATTTTTGTTGCTAATGGTCCGGTGAGCGACTGCAATATTTTCAATTTCTGCACCTAAACCCACTGAATGCGTCTATTACTTATTCATGTTCGTTTAGTTCATTCCAATTATAGCAATATATCTTAAAAACTATCATTAATATTTAAGAATGTAATATAATATTTATTTGCTTACCCTGTACACCTTTCTGCCATACCATCCACATTTTTGTATTTTTTAAATAGGAGATCCATGTTTACAAGTACACCATTAACTTTGATAAACTAATGGTACATGCTAGATGTCAGTTTGATGTACTTGGTTGAAAGTTGACCCCAATTAGTTGAACATTCTACACATTTCTTTCTTTCCTTGGTTTACAAAACCAATTATTTGAAATTTCTTGCCAATGTTGGCAGGGTTGCTGAGTTATGGAGTCCGACAGAACAATTCTAATTGAGATCATCAAGTAGATTAAGATTTGATTTTGATAAAGCATTCACTAAGGAACTACCTGTAGCTAAGCAGTGGGGCTCACCTGAAAAGAAAATAGGTCATGCGATCAATCCCCATCAATGGGACCTTTAGATTTTTTTTTCATCCAAAAGTTTGAATTATACATCAAATGCCATGGTTTGTACTGTCCTGTTTCTTGGGAAATACTTATAAAAGACCCCTTGCTTTGTAATAGGAGTAGGTTTCCTCTCTCATTACAGTAGGTACATTACGATTGTTGTCAGATATACAGTATATTACATTACCGGTAGGTGTCATATATAAATTATGTTACATTAGGTGTCTAATGTACAGTATTACATTAGGTGTCAAATATATATTATATTACATTAGGTGTCAGATATAGAGTATATTACATTAGGTATCAGATATAGATTATATTACATTAGGTGCCAAATATATTTTATATTACATTAGGTATCTAATGTATAGTATTACATTAGGTGTCAAATATACAGTATATAACAGTAGGTGTCAAATAATATACAGTATATTACCTTAAGTAACAAAAATTCAGTATGTCACAGTTGGTGTCAAAATGAAAGTTACCAAGTAGCTATATATTTTAAATGTGCTGAGGTGTTAAACTTATATACCTTTGTTTTCACTAGGAATACGTAATACAAAAATATTGTTTTACCTGTATTATATAGCCACATGTACATAATTATAGCTTCTTAGCACAAGTTTGACTGTACATGTAATCAGTTAAACATTTTAGCGATAACTTCCAACAGGCTGCTCTTTGTGAGTTTATTATTTTTAATCCAGTATTTTTGCTGAATGTGCCCAAGATTTATTTATTTAGTTTTATCAAGTAAAAAGAACAAATGTTTACGTTGTTTGCGTCATGCTGTGATTACTGGATATCTGACAGGTGTGAGTGTTAATATGTTAATCTCTTGGTGTTAGATACACACTCGGTCCATGAATGACATACTTTGTAACATACTCACATGTACGTGCACATTTACACTGCTGTGCTCTCTTCCACCGTCGTTTCTTGTAATGATTATTTGACTTTCATACCCCAGTAAGTTCTTATCTTCAAGTTTCAGCTATTCTAAAATGTCTGTCGGAAAACTGAGCCAAGTTTTCATATCACAAACATACATTTCAAAAATACTTGCTGAAATGAGTATATCTTTAATGTCTTGTGCAGTTTTTTGTTGTGGGGAAAAAAAGTTTAAAAACAATCTGAGACAAAGTTAATAAACTGATAAGCTGCAGGTGTTCATGTTGGAACATATCTTACAATGTATTAATTTTCACATCACTTTTATAGTTATATCCAATTATGGTTCAAGTATGCTGTCCTGGGTGCACACCTCAGCTAGCAGCACTGTCTGTCCAGGACAGGAGTTAATTGTTAGTCATGAGAGAGAGAGAGAGAGAGAGAGAGAGAGAGAGGGAGAGAGGGAGAGGGAGAGGGGGGGGGGGGGGTAGGGACCATAGCTTAGCCACTGTGTCATTGAGCAGATTTACAATAAAAAAGGTTTTTATTATAGACTTTTTTTTAAAGAGGTGTGTATGGGAGGGGAGGGGATGTTACTGTTCCTTTGTGATTTTTTTAAAACACTATTGCAAAATAGTATTTCCCCAACATAAAAGAGTGGGGCATTCTGGTGGCAGTCAGTCAGTCAGTCAATAAAAGTCAGTCAGTTGTCAGTCAGTTAGTGAATAAGTCCATCATTTAGTCAGTGAATCAGTCAATAAAGGTCAGTTAGCCAGTCAGTCAGTCAGCCAGCCAGTTAGTCCATTAGTCGGTCAATGAATCAGTCAATAAATGTCAGTTAGCCAGACCTTTGGTCCATCAGTTAGTCAGTCAATGAGTTAGCAGGGCTTCTAGAATAAGGTA
Organism: Depressigyra globulus; assembly: GCA_032274625.1. Classification (NCBI taxonomy): domain Eukaryota; kingdom Metazoa; phylum Mollusca; class Gastropoda; order Neomphalida; family Peltospiridae; genus Depressigyra; species Depressigyra globulus. The sequence goes on from JAUUEI010003681.1 coordinate 4,221, forward strand.
GCCCTACCACCCCGGCTTGTGAAAAAAAACAGAATTTCTCTAAATTTTGTGTTAAATGAATGTAGATGTCAGCAGGACTAGTGGATTTTTATTTATGGCTAGTGAATTTAGAAAATCACTGAAGTTTTTTTTAATTCTAGAAGCCATGGAGTTAGTTAATCGTTCATTAAAACAAGCTAAGTGTATTTATTTGCTTCCAGTCTGTGATTGTGAAAAGTATCGAGCGCAATGCTTCCAATATGTATCTTGCTCGCCTCCTGCTGCTGGGCCTGGAGAGAGAGGAGCACCTCGTCCCCACCAACAACCACAACAACCACAACATGGGCAGGATCAACGGTGATACAGGGGTCATACCCATGTGTGGTGGACTCGGGCTGACAGCACTCGGTAAGTGGTTCTGTTTCACTATTTTGTATATCTGTCTGTCTGTCTGTCTTTCTATCTGTCTGTGTATCTGTGTGTGTGTGTTGCCTGCCTGCCTGCCGGCCTGCCCGCCTGCCTGCCTGCCTGCCTGCCTGCCTGCCTGCCTGCCTGCCTGCCTGCCTGCCTGTCTGCCTGACTGTCTTTCTATCTGTCTGTCTGCCTCTATATCTGACTGTGTGTCTGTCTAACTGTCTGTCTTTCTATATGTGTGTCTGCCTTTCTATCAGATTGTGTCTCTACGTGTCTGACTGACTGTCTGTCTGTCTGTTTGTCAGCCTGTCTGCCTTTCTGTTCAGTCTTGTTAATACTTATAACACATTTATGAAGACAGAAATGGACAAGTGTACAAAAACACATATCGCTAGTTTTCGAAAGGCGTACTAATTCAAAAGGCGTACTATTTTACTTCCGGGTTGTATTCAAAGTCTGTACAACTGAAACCACTAAAATGACAACATATTTTCTTTTACAAAACAGTCTTTCGATAAATCGTCCTAACAAGGACGGTGAAAAAAGGTTAGAATTAATTGTATGCACACTGCAAGGTATTATTTATAAAAGTTCATGTATTTTGAACTCTGGCACCATACTAACTACAATCTCAATGCATACATAAACAACGATAGATGTACGATGTCAGGGACACTTGAAAAGTGTCGGCTGCTGGTTGGCAATCTGAAAACCAGATGTATCCGGATGAAAAAAAACATAGTACGCCTTTCGAGAGAAGTAAAAATTGGCGTTTCTCACCACCTGTTGGAATTGTTACTTGAACAGAGGCAAAAAGTAAATGTGTTCTTACCGTTTCAAAAACTTTAATGTCGTAAAATTGATAGTCTGGCAATACTGAGAATGCGCAGGACAATTTTCCTATTAATAGTACGCCTTTCGAGTAAACGGGGATACACACATCCATGCATGTACATTTGCATGTAGACACACACACACACACACACACACACACACACACACACACACAAACGTTTGCACGCACAAACACACACTCATCTACATACACACACAGAGATAGGCTGCACAGATCCATATGTTGTACACATGAAAAGCTATGCATAAATGAGCATATATCCCAATGAATCGATGTATAAAGACACCTCAGCACATTGAACAATCCATCATTTGTTTTTGTCCTTCATGAAAACAATGTTTAAAGCTGTGGTAAAAACAATGCACTATCTATCAGTCTCCTGTTATTAGGATTAACCTGTATTTAAAGAACAGGGAATATATAAAACAGATATAAAACATTAAAAAAACATTGAAATGTAAGTATAGATTTAACAATTGTATCATATATTAGTGCTTTGAAAACTGATTTAATTCATTAAATAGAAACTGGTTTATTTGTGCTCTCATTTAAACCTCCCCCAACACTACCCTGCCCCCCCCCCCCACCACCACCACCACCACCACCACATAAAATAAAAAACCACAGCAGCAACATGGGATGCACATGCATTTTTAAAAAAGTGGACAACAATTTATCTGATCACTACTGGAGAAAAAACCATAAATCAAGCTGTATATTACCAGGACTAACTACTCTCAACCTGGGGTATATATATATTGTCAACCAATGTTTAAAAAAAGAAGAAATACAGGGTCAGTACATTAGCTGTCATTTTGGCTGCGTAATTATTTGTATGAAATTTGTATTTAAATATCGCGATGGTGGCTTTGTAAAATTAGGCCTGGGATGAATACTATCAGTATCAGTCTAGTTGTGTTGTACAGGAGCTATATACCGTCAGCTATACGTTAAACCGACTGTTATGTATTATAAGCTTATGTGTAATACAAGTGGTATGTACTATCAGCTAAAGAGTAATACAAGTGGTGTATACTATCAGGCAGGGTGTAATATAGGTGGTATATATACTATCAGCTCTTTCTGTTGATTTACTTGCGTGTCCAGTGGTTCTGTTTATTTTTACCAGTTGTTATCAGCAAACTCTGCTGACGGCCATTATTTCTAACTGCCACCTTTATCTTGATGTCTGTTTCAATGTAATGACCTTCAGCTATTATGCTTCCTAAACCAAACGTGAATTAGTTGAACAAATATACAAGTAAAATCTTATTTAGATCTGAAATACTGGGTGTTTGTGGTTAAAAACCTTAAGAGCTTTGGAGGAGATAAACCATATTAAATTTGGAAGTTCAATTTTTCTTTTTTTTCTGTTAATCTCTTTTTGGGTTTTGTTGGCAAGAATAAAGGTGCTTATGACATACAGATATGACTATTTCTATGATTCATATATATTATCTGTGACATGTATTATACAATAATGGACTAACCAGCTCAAAAAAACAAACTGTCATACATGGCAACCATAATTTTTGTGTCACAGTATCATCTATTAATGTACTAGCTGACCCAACAGCCATAGCAGACCCAATGTCACAGTGGCTAAGCTATCGTCTTTAAGGCTGATAGGTGTTGGGTTCACGACTCAGTACCAGCTCCAACCTAGAACAAGTTTTAATGGCTCAATAGTTATGTGTAGGGCCACTAAATCCTTTTTTTCTTACTAACCACACACCATTAAGCATTGTCCTGGACAGACATTTCAAATACAAGTAGCTGAGTTGTGTACCCTGGACAGTATGCCTGAACCCTAATTAGATATACTTGAAAATAAAGTAAAAATGAAATTAGACTTCTAATTTTTATTTCTTTTTTAAATAAATAAATAAAAATAATAAGGATTAAATAAAACAAATAAAACTAGTGTATCGATATGATTGAAACTTTACTTATAAAAACTGATCATCTGAGGTAGAATGGTCATAGGATTGAATCTCCTCAATGGACATACCATTGGATATTTTCCAATCCAACCAGTGCCCCTTGGTATCACCTTCTCAATGTGTAATTGCTTACTGCATTTTCTGAAGGAGTAGCAGCTAATTTCCTCTCTCATCGTGGTTCTTAACCATATGACTAACGCCAATATAATCATAGCTTTCCCCAAAGCCATAAACCGATAGGGCCCCTGCTGTCTTACCTCATCAAGTAAATGTCTCCATGTCTGGGTTAACGCCTTAACTCTGTATAAAATCAGCTTAATTTTCAGTCAACCAGTTATAGAAAAATAGATATCTATTATCATCATTATTGATACATGTATGTGGAGAGAGATGTATTTTCTGTGGTTTTCACAGTCATTACATATATTACATTATTAATAGATTTACATAACATTGTAAAACACAATGGGTCAATTGACAAAATTTGAACCTATGTTTTTAGCTTATTTTTGAAAATGTAAGCACCTTGAAAAAATCTTGGGGAAACCCCTAATAATAGCAAATAAAATATAGGGAGTGCATCTAAATAAAATATTTCTTCTTCTACATGTAATTATAACTGGTTTGTGAGAACCTCATCCAAATGTCTCAACTTAGCCCCACTTCAATAAGGAAACCAGTTCAACAAAAGTTCAATAGCTATACACTTAGTAGCATCACTGAGTGTGTATTATTGCAGTTTCTACTTTCTAGTGCTGTTAACACACATGACTGTTTATCACTGGTTTAACTGTACAACTTCTCATCTATCTGGGTTTATAGACCATTCCCATTTTAGATTTAGTCCAACAGTATAAACCTTTTCATCAATACCTATTAACCAAGTTGTCATTGTAGTGTTTTAGTGTCAGTTAATTGACTAACAACCAAGTTGTTAAATACATACATCATGTACATGCTTTATTGTAGTACACTGTCTATAGATGTATATGGCTGATGGCTGTTTTTCTCATTTACATATCACCCTGTTGTTTTCGAGTCCGGTTATAAATATAATCTCGTCTAATTGTTTTTGAGTCTTTTGCCAAGTGAACCCATCTGGTCTGCAGTTACTGATTGATTTTTGTAAGCATGTATACTATACAGTATATATGTTATACTATGTTTGTTTTATACAAGGTATTTGTTAAACGGATGTTATTTGCGTGGGTGAGACTTTACTAAAACCTTAGGTAGGACTTAACAGATTTCTAAGCACTGGACCAGATCAGCATGCTTTACACAATTTACTTGGATATTAGCCTGGATGTAAATCATCCTAATAGTAGAATTATTATTATTATTTTTTTTATTTTTTTTCAACAACGCCAATAGAGCACATTGATTTATTAATCATTGGCTATATAATGTCATTTTGACATGTACTCAGAGGAAACCTATTATAATTTTACATTGTAGCAAATGATGTTTTATATGCATATTCCCATAGACAGGATAGTACATACCACAACCTTTGGTATACAAGTCATGGGGCCCTGGTTGGAACAGAAAAAGCCCAAATGATGTGTTCACTGAGGAGGTTCGATCTGCAGCACCTCAGCCGAGAGCTCAACCGACTGAGCTAGATCCAGCCCCCATTCTGATAGTAGTGACTAATTATGGGCAGGATTTACTTTGGTCGGTAGAGCTCTCATCTGACATTCCCCGGTTGTAGGATCAAACCTCCTCAGTGGATTTGTTTAAGTTCCAACCAGTGTTCATGACTGGTAAGTCAAATGCTCTATGGGAAAGTGCTGGTGCATATTAAAGATCCCTTGCTAATATTAATCAAATGTAGCAAGTTATTTGTTTTAGGTTTTACAATGGACAGATGTTTGACATCCAATAGCCAATGATTAATAAATCATTGTGCTATAATGATGTGGTTAAACAAGACAAACTTTTACTTTTATTGACTAATTATTTACAATGTTATGCCTAGGACATATGAAGAAGAATTGTGATTGATTATGTAAAACTGATAATGATTAGGTTTGATTGTTTTCTGTCACGCCTTCTCACTAGTATGTTTTATCAGTCTGACAGAGTTGGAAAATGAGAAAAAGAATTTCTCTGTTACACCGCATGCACCTGAGTGCTGGGTGCAGCCAGCCTTAAGCTTTCTAATTATTTTCATCACTGATATGGGTGCACGCAATTCACTGGGAGATGATAAAACAAACATGGCATTATTGCAGTCTGTGTGATATTTCCACTTCAGTACCCAGAGTACAGAGTTATGTCTAAATACACTTTTTTTTCTTCTTTTTTTTTCTTCTTTTTTTTACGACTACTGAAATAGGCCAATGTTAATAAACATACCTTTTCAGTTTGTTTACAACTGCTGCACTAAAACCAGGCCAACTGAAATAGTTTTTCTCACCTCAGAATTTTAGATACAAGTTTTTATTTAAATATGTATTCAGTGTCCGAACATCGAAATTAGCAGTTTTCTAACTGGCCTATTAATTTAATTTTCTTTTTTAAACAGTACAGCATAACTATAGGGCCAGGTATTTTATATACACACACACACACACACACACACACACACACACACACACACACACACACACACACACACACACACACACAC
>JAUUEI010003792.1:0-10043 GCA_032274625.1 Depressigyra globulus
TATCGGAAAGAGTAGCCTATGTGGCGGCAGCGGGTTTCCTCTAACAGACATATGTCAGAATTATCATATGTTTGACGCTCAATAGCCGATGATTAAATAAAAATCAATGTGCTCTAGAGGCGTCGGTAAATAAAACAAACTTTACTTTTTATGGTGTCTTGTGGTATGTGCTGCCAGTCATCGATTGGGTAACGGAAGTGTTCTTGGCTGAGCACATAACTTTTCAAACTAGCAAATCTTCAACAGGTCGTGAGTGCACAGCGGTGTAGACATCACAGTTTGGCACCGCGCAACTGCACATGTCAAATAACGTGTTTCAGTATGATAACCCCAGTCCCCACACCATTAGTACAGTTCTTACAAGCGAGAAACATCAACGTCATAGACTGGCCTTCCATAACACCGGATCTTTCTCCTATCAAACATCGTTTAAGTCGTACGTTAATTGTATACAACAATCACCACACTCCCACCCTAGCTGACCGGTAGGTACTGGGTTCATATCCCGGTACTGATTCCAACCCAGAGCTGGTTTTATAGGCACAATGGGTAGGTGTAAAGTCGCTACACCATCTTTTTCTCTTTTTAACCTCTAACATGCTTATTTATATTTTCTGTCTTCCTTTTTTGCACATAGAAAATAATAAATATTGATGTAATGACACTGTTTCTTGCAGTCTATGTTTTTCAATATTCATTGATTACACAGAACATTAAAGTCAGTGTTTTAAACTGGCGACGTACAAAGGCATATGGTCTAGATTGTAGCTAATTTGCAGCTGTATATATTCATTCCCGAATGCAATGTGTGGACACCAGCCTCGGCGGCGTAGTGGTCTAAGCCGTCGGACAACAGGCTGGTAAGTACTGGGTTCGTATCCCGGTACCGGCTCCAACCCAGAGTGGGTTTTTACAGGCCCAATGGGTGGGTGTAAGGCCACTACGCCCTCTTTCTCTTTCTAACCTCTAACAGGCTTAATACTAACCACTAACAAAAAACTTGCCCTAGACAGACAGACCAGATAGCTGAAGTGTGCCCAGGACAGGCGTGCGCTATAACAGCTTGCTCTGAATGTGCACGAAAATTGACTTGACTTGACTTATCTCATCTTACGTACGACAATTGGAATAGACCCTCGTCCAAGAGTGTCAGTGCATACTTCAAAACACCATCCGGCGCGAAATTCTCTCGATACATAAACATGCAACAACTGGCGGCCATACTTTTGTAAATCAGTTAAATAAAAAATTATATCGTACACGCGTGAACAGTGAGACAGACTTACGCGACATCAATTTTAAAAACACTGAACATTACTTGGTGGTCAATACTGAAGACATTATAAGGTACTATTGATTTCAATCTGGTTTTTTAAATGAAAAATGGAATGCTTGGTACAATGAGAGTTGTTTTCTGAAGCGGTCTCTGTATTAACTCATTCCCGCTAATAAATGAGTGAATCACTACATGTACTGTAGAACTGAAGCTATTGAATGTTCTTAATGGAAGTTGCTAAGCACCGAATCGAGGAGAGAAATCCGTATAAATTTAATTCCATTCAACTTTTTTCTCATGCTTAATTCAGTTGAGGTTCAAGGACGCTGTCTTAGGCACACACCTCGAATGTTGTGGGTATCAGTAAAATACTGTACACCATATTATTTCCACATAGCAGGGTCATAAATATACTGAGACAGGAAAACATCATGCCGCCACTCCACCGGTCACTCCTTCCGAAAAAGAAGCTCAAAATCGTGTTATGTGCACTTTCCTCCAGACAGGGCAGTACATACCACGGCCTTTGATATACCAGTTATGATGGGTGCTGGTTGAAAAGGAAAAAGCCCAATGGTAGGTCCACTGAGGATGTTCGATCCTAAAACCGCGATACCAAAGGCGAATGCTCTACCGACTGACTTAAATCCTAATTCCCTACACTCGCCTTTGAGACTGATTCAGGCAACCAAAATGGAATATTCTTAAAGTTCTAATTAAAATTATATTGAACTGATGTTTCCTTATTACATACAATTCTTGAACATCATTGTAATGAATCTCTGAAAAGTGAATTAGCATTATAATGACTTATTACCTCATTGAAACAATTAACATACCTGCACCTGGTTCATGGGAACATTAACAAGGTTGCCACTTCGACTCTGCCTTGTACTGAGATACAAAAAAATATATATTAAGAGTATTGCCACTCCCATGAGATCATATATATATATGACTGCAACTCCCGAGACTGGTTTATTAAACCAAAACATACACGGCAAGGAGCGCAATGGACATACAATCATGTATATATACAACTGATAGTTTGTATGCTCAACCAATGATGATTGCAAGTGTTCAAAATAGTTGAGCATATTCTCTCGGACTTCCTCACAGGACAGCTACACTGTTCAATTCCATTGTTTTAATAAAACATTGCATGAGGTATACAACAAAGGCATGTACATGGTCAAAATTGGGTATTGCATCAGGCTTCATCTTAGACCGTGAAATAGCATCAGAATGTCAGCCAAGTTGTTTAATAATTCAGAAACTACTCTACAATAATGATATGTCTACTTTATTAATGTTTTAATATAATGTCTGGACTTATTTGAACGAGAAGAAAATACTACATGGACTTCTTATTACAAAATCATATCGTGATTATATCCTAATAGTTTTTAGTGAAAATAGGACGTGTTACATGTAAATATCATTCGAATACACTCGGTGGAAGTAAATCTAAATGGTAGCGCATGCGCATTACATGTAAACACAGAATGGCAGCCTACAAGGCAAGGTTGGTAATATTTTGTGTTGGAAACGCCCCCTTAAACATATCTTGGAAATATCACATATGTATATCGTAGAAATTTAGTCATTTTGATAAATAATTATTTATTCTATAATATTTCAGGCTGAATGAATTTGAGAAAACTTTGAATTGTGAAGTTATCGATATAAAGAAGTTACGGAAGTTGAGTTTTAATGGTAAGTTTCTACAACAACTAAGCCTAAGGTCGACGACAGATGATTGTCAACCATCATTTATCCAACATAATGATCTTAACATGACAGTGACCCTCTCAAGTCATCAAAGAACTCAAATTCCACTATCATTGAAAAAATACATATGTGTGCATAGTTTTAAACACAAGTATTGCAGTCCCCAAGATACTTAATCTTATCATACCTATACTATTATATAACTATAATACTATCCCCAAGACCGTGACAGTGAAGACTAATAAATGAATAATAATAATGATTGCCTTCAATTCTTTTTATCCTGATTGTGTACAGTAATCAATTTTGAACATTTTGATAACAAAAACTTACTTACACTTTTAGTTTTATATTTGTAATCCCTTGTTGTTTTTCTTAAGTTAATGCATATAATGGTCTACCAAATGTCGGAAGTAATTTTAGCGACCATGTCTAGCAAACAGTAAAGTTCTCAAGCATATTGTCCAGTTCCCTGTTTTGGTGGATTCGTCGATATCGTCCAGTTCCCTGTTTAGGTGGATTCATCGATATCGCCCAGTTGGAGATTTCTGACATCATCGATTTTTGCATGAAGAACGTCACAAAATCTATTTCAAAATAAGGTCAAAACTAGATAGTAAATCAAAATTTACGTTACCTTCTCCAATATATAGTATGTTTCTTAACACTTTTTTGGTATGATTTTAAAGTACAATTATTTAAAAAAAGAATAAGAAAAAGATTTGTCTAAAACCGTCCACAAGTGTTATCGGTGTCTGCTTAATGAAGTCACATGCTTGTCACGAGTTCTGCTTTCTGTATCTTCTTCACAGACACTAGCCAAAAATATATGGTCCTTATACATGTTTTACAAAAATATATCTGCTATGATGAGGAGGTATCTTTCATTTGCATCCCAATTTTGCATATTAAAATGTTGTTTTAACCAGATGAATTACTGGACCCATCTCCCTTTATGTTGTCAACTGAAAATTGTGCAGATGAATTGTTTTATAAATGTAAATGTACATGCCATCATAGCAGTTCTTTTTTGTCTTGACAGAAAAGTAATTTGGTCATGTTGATTCTTTAAAAAAAAAAAAACATTCTTATCTAAATTACATTAAGTATTATTTAATACATATTATATGTATAATGTTTTGGTAAACATTGAACAGTTTCATATAGGAATGTTTTGGCTGCAATCTGTACCATAAACTTTCATCCACCGAAACAGGTGATGGACCGGTAGTTAGTTCACAGTATTTACAATCGGTGGTTGCTGCAATTTGTGATATCTGTGGAACCAATTTTGCAATGTAACAGCCATCTCATTGCATATTTCAACAACACATTGTAATAAAATGATAGATATCTGCACTAATTGTATATGTTTTTAAAAAATAGCTGTATTTAATAAATAATTGCTTATGCCCACCGAAACTGGTTAGCCTATGATACAATGATACATTTATCAATGATTGTGCCGTAAGTGATAATTCCTCCATTTGGACTCTATACCATTGGTAAATAACAGTTTTGCTAGAATTACTTCCTGAGGCAATTATGTATTAGAAAAATATTACATGGGATGACAAATAACATTGAACTAAAAGAATGTCTTTTTTTTTGGTATAAAAAAGTTTAAAATTGATTCCTCTACACAATTGGATAAAAAAAGAATTGAAGGCAATCATTATTTTGGCTATGATTACGATTTTCGTTCTAAGCCGTTTTCCTCAAATGATAAACTTCTAGGATGTTTTAGTCTAAATTTATCTTGATAAACTTTTATACCGAATATTTTTGTATCTAATTATAATTCATATTTTATAGTAAATATTTATATTATTGTGCTATTTTGTAATGTTTTTCTTTTGATTTGTGGCTTTTACAGAAATAGAAAGTACCGGTATGCTATGTTAAAGCATGAAAACTTCGCATTTGAAATGATGTGTGCATGATTGACACTTGACATAGGAGAACCAGCATAAGCAATTATTTTTTAAAACATACAAACATACCTTTTTTTTTAATTACAATTCCTATTGTTAAAATAGGCACTAAGCTGACTGCGAAGTTGCAAACTTTTTTGCACAGATGTCATTAACCGCAACAACCATCGATTGTAAATATTGTGAATTACGTAATCTCTTTCAGTGGATGAAACATCTTTGTTCCAAAACAAAAAATGTATAGTAGTTTACCCGGAAAAATATTCATGTAAAATTCTATTTATTTGAAATTTAAAATACTATGTGTATTTTATTTGCAGGTTGTCCATTTGAGTCTGGCTACCGATCTGTTTGCTGGAAGGTATGGTAGTGCTGTAATTTAGGATTAGGGTTCACTAAAACATTTGAGTGATCTCTGATGTAGTTTTAACTATTAGCATACATATATATATATAGTATTAATGTTATTCATTATTGATTATATAGTCAGTATAGAGCAGATATATTTGTTAGATACTTTCTGGCTTACTGTGTTAGCTTACAATATAAAAGTACAAGCTGCAACTTAAAGAAAGAAAATTGTATACCTTGTATAACAACTACCAATACTTAAATAAAATATTTTTCATTCTTGATAAATACTTGTCACTCTTTTTATAAACGACACCATGTGTAATAACTACTAAACATAAAAGAGTTTTTATTCTAGATTAAAATTTCAGATAACATTTTCAAAACTGGCTTCAAAATTTCTATGGTTATCTGAATTCTTATTTGTTTTTTGGACAACCCACATAAAAAAATAGGTACAATATATCATAACCTTTCCGAACTTGCTTTTCCAAATTCAATTTTTAATTTAGTTGTTTTTGTTTTTGTTGTTACTTTTGTTTTCTTAATCATCATCACTAATATGAAAAATTAAAACTATAACTTCCCCCCCCCCCGTCTTAGACAGGACTCTCTGGTGATGTCAATGGTTGTGTCTAGGACAGGCGTGCTTGAACAGTTTTCTGATTGAAGCATGCCAATAATTACCTACACCCACAGATTATAATTGTCACACTAATTTAAACTAAACAGCACATCATATCTATTTTAATAACAAACCCTACTGTACCTAAAAGACCCTTTTCGCTCTAGATACAAATTATCACACTGTAAAGGACACTTTGTGCATACCATCTTACATAATTATAAAGGTCAGTTTTCAAGCAAGATACAACTTGTCCAAGTTTTTTTAAGTGACGCCTTGACACCATTAAATGTAACTTATTTTTCTTCTGTTGTAGATCCTTTTAAATTATCTTTCCTTGAAGAAACCAGAATGGAAAGATTCTCTATCAAAACAAAGGTAGATCTGACTTTTCATAAAATCGAAAAATTAATTCTTATTCTTATACATAATCTCTGTTTTTTCAATTAGTTATGATTTCATTAAATATTTGTTTTCGTTTTCTTTTGTTTAATATCTTAATGTTGACCATTTGAAATTTAGAAAGTTATAAAATGTGTAAATGTTGCTAGTAGTTACTTGATATATAAACAACAATGGATATTCAATTGATCATTAATTTACTAACAATTCATTAGTGCAAACAATATTTGATCACAAGATTTGTTTAAGTTGCATGTATATAATAATGGATTAAGCAGTTGTGGGGGCCCTTAGCTAAACAGTGGTATATAACACATGCCCCACCCCATCACTGTATAGTGACACAATACTTGCTATTGGGTCTAATAATCCAGGGTTCCCGCAGTCATTAAAAACCTGGAATAGTTTTGAAATTTTGATTAAAACTAAAAAGTCATGGAAAAGTTTTGCAATTTCCACATCGGCCAAGAAATGTTCGCTCATGCTTATCTGAGTGCGATCAATCGGTCTTTCCATTGCTTAGAGTTATGTCCTTTTCCTACATAAAGAGTATAAAGCCTGTTTTTTTTATAATGCAGGTTGAATATTCAGTTTTACGAAATATCAATTTTAGTTCATGTCATTGTGATACATATATGTACATTTATATAGACTTCTGTGTGAAAAGGTCATTAAATTTGTCAAAAAGTCATGGAAAAGTCATGGAAAAGTTTTGAAATTTGATTCTTAGAAGTCTGCAGGAACCCTGTAATCATAAGGTACCCTCGTAAAAAAATATAATGACTCAATTTGCATGGCCCCTGAAAGTGTGGGGCCATAGCATTTGCTACATCTGTTACATGTGTTACATCTGTTACATTGTTAATCTGGCAGTGTGTATGAATGTAAGTTCAGATATGAGTTGGATGTTTCAGGGCTCTGTATCGACAGTTCATAGAGGAGATGATACTAGATCCTGGGATGAAGGCCAACTCTGGAGCCCAGGAAGACCATGTAGGTTACTGATAGTCTCGTACACGGTACATGTAGGTTACTGATAGTCTCGTACACGGTACAGTTGTGTCACTGACTGTATGAATAACCATGTAACATATTTAAAAAAAAAAAATTGATTATGTTTTTGATTTTTTTTAAAGTAGTGATTTCAGTAACGATTACATGTCTAGTTTGTTAATTTAAGTGGCGTGATTTAGCTCAGTCAGTAGACCACTCTTGAAGTGCTCCAGTCGAAAGATTAATCCTCAGTATATTTGGCTAGCATTGGGGTGGGGGGGTGGTTCTGTTCCATCTACGACTGGTTAACCATATGCTGTGATATCTACTGTCCTGTCTATAGGAAAGTGTTAATAAAAGATCTGTTGCTGCTAATGAAAAAATGCAACAAGTGTCCTCTGACTGTGTGTCAAAGACCAAATATTTCACATCCATATTAAATTAATATACAAAAAAACACACAACCCACCCAACTTTTCGTTATATTAATTTAACTGGTTCGTTTGCTATTATTGAATTCACTTTTCATTAGTTTTAATTTATTTTTGTACTTAGATCTCAGTGATGTCATTAAGAATGAAAATAGCAGGTGAAAATAAAATTATAGACAGCAAATAACCGGTGTTTACCTTACTTAACATCATTATTATATGAGTCCAATACCTTGCAAATAGCCGGTGAAAAATCACTTAATTTCAACTATTAATGACATCCCTGAAATCTTCGGTTGAGTGAGAAATACTAGTAAGATTAATAAATTTGAAAAATTAAAATTTTACTATCTATTATAAAGCAAATTTGATGTGTGATGCCCTTCACTAATTCGTTTATAATAAAACTAATAATATTCATATGCTCACCTGTGATTAACACCTAATAGCCAATGTGGTTGGGTTTTTTTGCTTGGGTCACAGGTGTCATTATACACTGATTGCTTCATTATCGATTCATCAGTTTGTTTGGTGTTTCAGCCGTTGAACCCGAACCCCGACAGTCAGTGGCAGGTGATATTCAAGGACAATGAAATGCTCATGCAGATTGACAAGGATTGCAGGTTTGTCTGTTAGACAGTTCAGACTAACACACGTTGTTTATAGTCTCTCTTGTTTTTTTAGATTACTATTATATTATGAGTAATGCATTTAAACAGTAATTACTTATCACATTTTCGACTTCTTCTCCAAATCTACTTGACCGATGGCCTTAAAAAACAACTATAGTAGTGTCAGAAATAAAATATCGATATAGAAGTTGGTGTTTACTCTTGAAATTTGTGACAAATTTAAGAAATACGGGTACATTTCACATTTTGTTGAATTAGACTTTAGTAGTACTTCACTGACAGGTAATGCACGTGACAATGTAATTGTTGCTCTCACGTGGTTTACCTGTATTTGTAAAGTCTGTTTCAGCTAACTGGGAAATGTACCTGTATCAAAAATTTCATAAGTAAATACCAACTTCTATATCAATTAAGTCCGAAACAAACATTTACCAAAATAGATTGATGGCAATTAAACAGATATTTACTAACTATTTATTGTTCAGGTAAATATTACATAAATAATCAACGAAAACCATTTTTATTTTATTTCTGACACTACTTTAGGTGTCTGAAGGGCTTGGCCCAAATGGGGATTGTGGGTTTTTTTAATTTTAAAAAATCATCTCTGCTTCCTAAAGAGCCACAATTGAGTCTTGGGGGAAGGGTTGCAGTTTGTTATACTGTAAATCATAAAATGTTCACGAACATAAAATATTAGTGTATTTAGCAAGGCCCTACAAAACGTTAATATTTCATGACACTAAATACAAAAAGACCAAGTAAAACAAAAGTCGTACAATGTGTTGTGTTGACATGTTTTAACAAGCCATATGGGCTAGACCTTCATCTTTGCTATTTGTAAAGAGAAAATGAAAACAGGTAGTCTACGATAGAAACATTTACTACTAGTAATACATCAAACTAATTGTCTTTATTTGAAATAATTCTGTACACACCATTGGGAACAAGAACATCAATAATTGCGTCTGAATGAAATCAAGCTTACCATCCCTGTACAAACAATAGACTGCTCCAAAATGTTTCACTCGAAAATGTCGTGCGATTGTTTTGTTAGTGATTAATAAAAAATATACCAGACAACAATCATTAGTTTGCTTGCATGGTACTGTAATGTATTTAGTAAAATTAAGTTAGAGGTAAGCAGCTCTATTTAGATGTTGGAGCACATGTTTGAGGCTATATTTGTGACCGGAAGTAGCGTGCATTGCATAAGATAAAAATATATCACCGTGTTGTTTTGATCAGAGTCTTTAAAAAGTAACATAATTTTGTTTAATGTTTTATATGTAGGCCTCGCTAAAGTTATATGTCGCTGATATGGATTTCGCTATAATTTAAGGTCACTAAAATTTTATGATTTACAGTAGTTACATTGAGGAAAGTATTTGTGTTGTAATTTCTTTTACAGATACTAGCTAAATTTAATAGGAAGTGCCAAAGGAGCCACTATGAAAGGAAAGAAAAAAGAGTTTTTAAAAGAAAAAAATATGTTTGATAACTGGTTCTGTTATTTTGTTTACAGAAGTAATTAATAATAAGATATTTTTAAAAGATTTTTTTTTTTTTTGTAACTGTTACTGTCATTTGTTTACAGGAGTAATTAATAATAAGATATTTTTAAAAGATTTTTTTTTTTTTTTGTAACTGTTACTGTCATTTGTTTAC
>JAUUEI010003903.1:0-10034 GCA_032274625.1 Depressigyra globulus
CGTCCAATAGCCGATGATATAAAATCAATGTGCTCCAGAGGCGTCGTTAAATAAAACAAACTTTACTTTTTACTTTACTTGTCCATCACAACCAATGCCCCCACAACTGGTATACCAAAAGTTGTCCTGTGGGAAAGTGCTTACAAAGGAATCCTTGCTGACAGCAGCAGGTTTCCTCTCTCATAATCTTTATTGTCATTCAACATACATCCAATGCCAATATAACCATAAATTAAAAATGTTGACTACATCATTAAATAAAACACTTCTTCTTCCGTTAATTAACCAATTCATTCTCATTCAAAATTGCCATTCAATAACCCAGCCAGCTAATGTTGCAAAGGTTCAATACACTGACGATAAAACATCACCACTAACCATTAGCCCATGTCATGGACTGACAACCCAGATATCTTGGAAGACAGTTTGTGATTGAAATGTGTCATTTACATTAATTTATTTTAAAACAACCAATATACGATAGTATACAGTATATTTGTATTTGTAGTTGGATCATAAATACTGTTACTTGTTAGGCTTCATTTGTATGTTTCTATTTCTTGCCATTGATTCCACACATGGACATATTGCATTTTCAAATGTAGTAATCAAATATTTGAAAGTTATCAAAGTGAATTTCCTACAAAACTAACATTGCATCCATTATTGAAGCACTGGTTTATTTTTATTGAAAAACCCCCATCTGAGATGTCTTCTTCGTTCGATGTGTGGGAGGGGGGGAGGATTAGCTGATTTGCTTGAGCCCTCATTTAGGGATTGAACCTCCTCGGTGGATCTATCAATTGGCTTTTTTCCATTCCACAGTGATATGTACTGTCTTGTCTGTAGGAAAGTGCATATAAAAGATCCCTTGCTACTTATTAAAAAAGAATAAACCATAGAATGGCAGCAGCGGGTGTCCTATCAGTAACTTTGTGCTCATTAGCCAAATGAATGATGCCAATATAACCATAAATACAAGGTGTTGAGTGCATTATTAAATATAACATTTATTTCTTCTTTCTTTTCATTTCATGTGACATAGAGTTTCACAAATCCCATCTAGGCTTTGGTCTTTTTATCATCCATTGATCAGTGCATGCTGAGTGTATGCAGGTAGAAATAAATATTTGAAAAAAGGCCATGCGTGTGGAATTGCTCAAAGAAACACATACAAGGAATATTGGCCTAGGAACTAAATATGTATTATATGTCTGTGCTACCTGTAATATTGAATATAAATTATTTTTAACTAGTAACTGAGATTGTTCTTTCAAACCTTTATGGTCAGACTGGTGAATTTTTAACTTGCAGTGTCTGTGGATGAGGGTTGTTTGAGATATCAATATAAACAATATTGTACAAGTTATAAATTTATTTACTGAAATTTTTGTTGAAAATCATATATTTGTTAAAATATTTTTAGTTTTTTAAAATAAATGATTGAATTATACAAACTTGCTGTGTTCATTTCCTTGTACAATTAAGTGGTTATAACAGGTTTTAAATATTCATTTTTAAACTCAACATTATTAAAAGTCTATAAAGGACATTGTACTTACCTACTATATGTTGGTTGTTGTAGATGCCACCTTGATAGCTAAAGAAGGTATGATCTGACTCTTATACTAACTTGTACGCTATCGACAAGTCTATATCCCATTTAAGATCATCTAAAATCATTTTACTATTGGTATCTTGCCCTTCACCTGTCTGGATAGTGCAGTGGCTAAGCTACTAATTCAAGGCTAGTCAGTTCTAGGTACGTATCTCAGTACCAGCTCCAATCCATAACATAAAGAGCCCAGTTGGTATGTGTTGGACTCAATAACACTGACACTTAACAATTAACCACTGTTTAGATAGATGCAATGTTCTCAGGATAGCGTCCTTGAACCATAATTGAATATATACCTGGTATAATGGAAACATGATTCATTAACTCGGAATAACCGGGTATCACATAAAGAACATTTCTGAAGCTGTATATAATTGCTGTGAACTAGATTATTGCTGATGGCATAATATAATATATAATGAATAACAAGTTTTGTTTTTAGATGATTTCTACTAGTATATCTAATTGCCACAATATTAATTCATTGTGTCTCACTAAAGAACAGAGTAGTGAAAGAGAGTACTCATTCAAATTCACTATTAATAATACACATACAGGTGGTACCTGGGTGCTGGACCTTTTCATTCAGTCATTTGTTAATACACTGTACTTATTTGTTTATTCTCAGTGTGGTATATAGGTTTGTCTGCAGGAAGTTTCCTCTTCTGGACTGCAGCACTTCTTAATTTAGTAACAGTGAGTGTGCTGGACATATAAACTGGGAAACTGCCCTTGGGCTTTCTTTCATTCACCAGTATTAGAAAGTAATTAAGTGTCTGGTTGTTAATAACCTTGATCTTTATTTCATTTCTGATAAAAAATGTTTTATATATATATATATATATATATATATATTCATTAAATTGTTCTTATATATTGTCTGTAATTGTGATACGAGAAATTCTTGGAGAAGCATAATATATACCTGTTCACATGTCAATAACTATTCATCATGGTTCAATGAATAAGCTGCTGGAATGTCAAGCAAAAGAACAATGGATCAAATCCTGTCAAAGCTGGCTTGCACTTCCATTTGTCTTTCAGATATCACCCTCTGCTAATCATTTTCATTAATATCATATAGTCATATTCAAAAATGCTATATCTATTGAGTCATGTCCTTACTACTACAGAATTGTCTCCAATGCGGATGTGTATTGTGCTTGCAGAGACACACAACTTCCTCTTCTTTCTCCAGTCAACATTACCAGACGTGTTTAGTTTGCACTTATCTGTTGGAAAAGTTTTTAGTTGTTAAATAAATAAATGGTTTAGGGACTTCTTTTACGTCATAACATGAGCGGTCATTTGGATTTCAGGAGGGTTTGTTTCAGAGTTTCCTGGAATTTATGCGGGACTCACCCCAGTGGGGGTTTACTTGGTTCGAGCAGTTTGAAGACCCAGTGTTAGAGCGCAGTCAGTGGCTGCCTGGCACTGATGCCTTTCAGGGTACCCCTGGTGCCCTTACAAAGGGAAAATGTTCGGTGGGTGACCACCATTCAGAGTCGGACAGTCTGTTAGATGGTGCAACCCTGACAGAGTCCATGGTCAGTGAGCCTGATCCTCATGCCGGTGGGGATGAGGAGTATGACTATGCGTTGGTCATGGCTTTTGTCAGAGATCTAGTCTGACAGGTTCGGGAACAGATCTGCTTCGATGAAATACCTTGGGGCAGTGGTAGAGGAGTACCTGGCTGCATTAGCCATGGGGAAACTCTTGTCTGGGGTGAATGTGGTAGCACCATATTCATACCAGACAGTGGGTGCGACTTTTCTTGCACATCCTGCAGTCATTTCTGCTAGGGTGAATGCAGAATGTCAGCCAGCATACAACGTCTCAGTCCCTCTCGCCAACCAGGAAGCCATGGAGAAGATGTCTAAGTTAGTGTTCAATAACCGTTTGGGAACCTTCCATTCGAGTTTGGATAAGGTGGTCGAGCGCCTTCGAACAATGGTTCAAGGTTTTTTGGAGGTGTCTTCTAAAGCGTCTCAACATGTTGCTCAACTGGCAGGGCACATGTTGGCAAACACCTTGTTATTACCTGTCAGGTCTTCGAGCATCTGGAGTAGTTAAAACCTACTTCAGAAGTCGCTTAGTCAGTGAATCCCTGATCTTTCGTTCAGATTTTAACCTTGTCATGGCAGCTAAAATTGCGACCCAGCTGTGACTCTTGGTAAGCGATGCCCATCTGCTCCCAGTTTCAAACTGCACTCCCCACCCCTAGTGAAGAAACATGCCTTCTTATAGAAGGCCTACCATCTTACCCAAGTGGGATGTTTTCCTGGTTTTACATGCGCTCAAAGGCCCGTTATATTAGTCATTGACCTGAAAAACATTATTTTTGGTCTCACTAGTGGCATGCCGTCGTATTAGTGAAATGCATGCATTTTTTCATGACTTGGTGGATTATAACATGGACTGTTCTGTTACACTTCGGAACGATCCGGTGTTTCTGGTGAAAAACCAGGCGCCAGGGGAGGAGTTTCCCCTGACAATCATTCATAGTCTGTCCCGAACATTGTCTGCCGATAAACTTCTTTGTCTGGTTCATTCATTGAAGTATTATCTGCACCGTAAGAAGGATCACCGTCGAGATCACCATATGAGATGTCTCCGGAACATGTTCTGAAGAACCTCTCTATGAGACCTCATGAAATTAGAGCAATTTCAGAATCCCTGAACTTTCACAATTCGTTGGATGTATTTAAAGTTTAGAAGTGTCGGCATACGTTTGACCGGTTTTACTTCCGCAACATGGCGGTTTGGTCCTGACGGCACTCGCAGAATCCAATCTGTCATTGTGGTGCAGCAGGTCGTGTCGGTGCATAGGGCTACAAGAGGGAGAGAACCTTGTTTCGGCCTGGCACCGGCGGAAGTTGATCTCGAGATAGTAGCCCAACATTTGATACACTGGGTGTGGGTGACTGTCTGTCTGGGGGCTGTCAAGTGCTTTTTGTTCTTTCCCTCCTCCATTTAGTGGAATTTTGTTTCAAAATTTGAACATTTAATCTCTTAGACCAATTTTCCCTGGTATGACATAGATGTCTCATCACCATGTTATTACTAGATGACAAAAAAAATATATATTAATACCTGGTAAGGCTTGGCAGTCTTGATCTCCATGCTGCAACTGGAAGTCCTCCTTTTTCTTACCTCCTCCCATTAATGTTGAATTCTCGTGCTCAAATATTGTTTTCACGTTATAGTATTTTTGTTGTGTTAGCATGTAAGTTGAATAAGACTATTAGAACATTTGTTTCTAATGTTCATTATTATTTATATTTACCTAGTGCTAACACAGCAAAACGTTACCTCCCACCTGTCCCTGGGAGGACTTCCTTGGTTCTGTCAGGTTGATGTTGAACCGATGAGGAGGTTGTGGGTCTCCGCATGCTTGATACACATCAGCATGGGAGACAATTTTGCAGTAGTAAGGACATAACTCAGTAGATATAGTATTTTTGTTGTGTTAGTATGAATAATAATGAAAATTAGAAACTAATTTTCTAAATTAAAAACACTTTAATTTCTAATGCAATTTGGGTATGCTTTATTTCTGTTTTTGTTAGTTCCCTTGACCTATATTTTACTCCATGCCCCACAAGTCTCATCTTCTTCATTGAATGCAGTCTGTTTCCTTTCCAAGCATGTCATTGCTCATCACCTAGCACTAATAAAGTTGGTTTGATCCATGCCACTAATGATTGCTGGTAGTAGGGTGTAAAGTAAGTGATTGTAAATGTCTCTTAACAATGCCATAACTGCCAATTGAACACCCTCTGATGTAGACAAACTAAAGATTTATCACATTTGGAGAGATACGGTCTGGGTTGGAGAGTTGGACAGTAAAAGAAGTTGAAAGATGGGGCTGCCTGAGTGAGGAAAATAGACTTGGAAGTCAATGCAGAAAAAGGAAAGAAGGCAATGAGATAAAATCAAATCATTATGCACTTTGTAAAGAATATTTCATAGCTGATATTCAATTTATCAATTTCAATTAATTTGTTTGTAATAGTTGGTTTTATCTTAATTCTATTTACAAAAGAAAACAAATTAATCAAATTCATCAAATTTTTCAGCGGATCTATGCACTTTTGGAACATTATAAAATATGTTTATTTATGATCAGTTTGTTTTAAGAATGATAATCTAAACTTTTGTATAAATAATCTGCTTGTCCTTATCTACTACTACACAAAGATCTCAATAGGTAAAGTTAAATGTAAGATGTTCACATTTACAACTATTTTCCTGACACGATCATCATGATGCAGACAAAAATAGGCATGATAAGATATGTTTAGGGTAAATCTGGAAATGACTTCGGTGATTCTTATTGTGAATTCCATTATTCCGTAGAGAATGTTGACCTCTTTGGTATACTATGGAGATATAGGATTTCTTTGAAGCATATCTGTTTATAACCCCATCAAGTCCTAGTGATATATTCATCCCAAAGAGGATTCATTTATAGCATTTAAACCAGTTTGGTGACGATCACAGTCACATAAATGGGAAGTAATTTGGCAAGGGGATTGTATTATTTGCTTGATCAGTTCACATAATTCCTTGGAGAACTACAATCAGAGAAATTTGAATCTTGGCAAATGCATCCAGTAAGTTACATCTTTCTTATGTCTGTCAATGGATGAAAGAGCCATTCTGTGAAGATTATTTGTAATTTAGCTTCCATTGTGATGCTTGGAAACATCAGGCATAATCTTACCAAAGAGAAGACTGTTAATCAACTAGTACTCTAATTGCAGCATTCCAATTGCTTCTAGATTGCTTGAATACGTTCTATGAATCAGAGAATTGAAGCTTAAGCTTTAGAGCGTTAAAATAGTTTTATGGTTGGAGGCTTTTTCCCCAAATGATGGGTCATTGAGTAACTTCAAATGCAATACTTTTTGTCTAATGCAGCCTACATATAATATTATTTTTCATTGAATCAATCTTGGGGATGAAATCTTATAAATTATTTACAAGGGTCACCACTGCCATTCAAAGACTAGGACTTCTTTGTTCCATACAGTACCCCATGACTGGTATACCTTAAAAAAGATCTCTTGCTTTTTTATGTTGGAAAGAGGAGTCCATGGAGTGACAGTAGTATCTCTTTGGGCCTCATACTTATGAATGACAACAATATAACTATTTGGATTATTTATTAAAAAAACAAATGGAACTAATTTTTTTTTTTAAATAATGGTTATATTGGTGTCGGGCACATGATTACGTCAAGAACAACCCCAATGGCTAGCTGACGGGGATTGATCCTAGACCGACCACACATCAGGTGGGCACTGTACCACTGGGTTATGCTGCCTGTTCTTTTTGGAGTAAGTCATTTAATAAAGCATGAACATTGTCGTCGAAAAATGAAGAGTGAAAAACCAACCATCATGTTCTTATTCTGATGCTTGTCAGAGTGAATTTATAAGAAATAATGTGAATACAGCACTTCAGAATGAACATAAATTTGCATAATAACTAATGCACAACCAACACCCTCAAAATAATGAAGAATAGAATTTAACAACAAAAGAACTATAATGGTCTGATTATTTCATTCAAACTCTTCTTATGTGTTGCAAAAATTGCACCAACATGCAGTTGACATGATGACTGATGATGCCATACAGAGGCTGTTACGTTTCATGATGGATTGAGACTTAAATAAAAAGTCAAATCTAGTTACATGTGACACAATTTGCACCAAATGTAGACAGGCAATTTCACAATCAGGTTGTCATGCACAGATCACAGATTTTCATATCTTTATCCAGATCAGATGCTAATTAACACTCGGTTGTTATTGATTTTATTTTCCAATACATTTTTGCCTTTGCAAAAAGGCAATTAAATGATCTGTGAAATGTGATTTTCTAAGAGTTATATATTGCACAGACCTGCTTTATTCACAGAAACAAAACCTCTTGCCGGCAATAGCAGATCAATTAAAGCTGACTTAATATTATTTAAATCTATGAAATTGAAATGGTCAAACACATAACTGTATGAAATCTCCTGATGTCTTCACAGCAATAAGAAATATAATTTATTGTTGCAATTTTCTCGGTCTTAAAGTCTGATCTAGAGTAAGTCACTCAGAGAAAGTTGGAAGTCTATAAATCCAACTGTCAAAATATCATTTCTTTTCTGGCTCATGGAGATTGGTCAGTTTATAAGTGCAAAGTAATGGTCCTCTGTGTGCTAGCCTTCATGACAATTTAATCCAGGGCCTGTTATACCTTGTACAAAACATGTTGACCATTGAAAATAATTTTCAGAGAAAACAGAAATTACTATGAAAAGCTTTTGCCTTGACCTTACAAAACATCTTACCAAGTGAGAAATGGAGTTAATTATTAGTTCTGTTCTTTGTTCAATGTATTTGTATGAGTCATGATTCTCCTCAGTATTATCATCAAAGTTATTTCCCATTCAAGCCAGTGATACGTTAATGGTGAATCAGAGGCCATGGTCTGTGTTGTCCTGTTTTAAGAAAGGAAAGCAATGTTTAACAGCATCTTAAAGGGACTATACAGAGATTTTAGCCATAGGAGGAAAACATTAATTTTATCATTGGCTATTTGACGTCAAACATGCGGTAATTTCGACATGTCTTTTTAAAGGAAACCCACTGCTGCCACATAGGCTACTCTTTCCGATAAGCAGCAATATTTTATATGCACTTTCCTATATACAAGATAGTACATATCATAGCCTTTGGTATACCAGTTGTGGGGTACTGGTATGACCAAAAAAAAGCACAATTGATGGGTCCATCAAGGATGTTCCATCCTGCGACCTTGGCACTTCAGGCAAACACTCAACTGACTGAGCTAGATCCCGTCCACGCCATAGGAGTTGTCTGCACTCTAATCCTCTATGAAAACAAATCTTTACTTTTTTTAATTTTAGAATAATATCTTATTTTAGAAGCAGTACCAATGAAATACCAGTAAATCATCTTTCAGAATGATATGTCTGTTAAATATTAAATCCTTGTTACCATGAACTTGCAATCAATAAGGTGTGTTTGTTAAAGTAAATAATTAACAGCTGCTCTATTTCTTCAAAAAGATATTTTTACTTGTATATATTTGATCTTAATGGAAATGGACAGCTTTGATTGTTAATAGCTACCATAATCTTGAATTATCAGATTTTTTTTATTTACACAAACTGTCTGAAATCTATGATAAAATACCCATTAGTGTGCTTTGCACAGCCTGGGGGTTAATTTAAGAATTTTCCTTTATCACTTCCATGAAAAATCCATAAAACAATTCCGATGAGCTCTAATTTCCATAGAAGATATTTTCACTTGAGATTATGGAATAAAGATAAATATAAAGATATAATGCATAGGGCTGTAAGCAATATGTTTTCCTTTCATTATCACCCAGTCACATTTAGATCATAAAGTTGCCCACTTTCTTTTTATTGGATGGTTTTGTCTGATACCAGCAGAGAATACTCATGCAATCCGATGACTAAAATCAGATCTTGTATTCCATTGCATGTACATGTATATTGTTTGTTAGATTAACATCGGTTGAACCTGCAGTGGCAGAACATGACAATTCAGGGTCAAAGAGTCACCTGGGCACTCTCCATTCCAGTGAGATATGACAAAACTGAGTGGCAGGTCATGCTCAACTGACAGATAATCTTTTCACTCTTATTAATCATGACTGGACCTCATATTGGGATTTTTCGTCTTACTCTAATGTATAAGCTCAAAGTTCAGTTTACAGTGAAATATGCAAATGAAAGAAAATAAAGTTACCTTCTTTCTTTGTATTGTGTTGATGAGAGTATTGGGACAAAATAATGTATAAGAGAATTTTAAATACTCTTTATAGTACAATGAGTTATTTTTAAATATATATTTACTGAGTGTCATTTGAAAGATAATGGTGTCTAATGGATTCAAGTGTATTATTCTGTTTGATACTGATATGATGGGTGACCTCACATGGGTGTGTAAGAAATTGTTTGCACCCTTTCCTACATTGACATTGGCTGAAGAGTTGGAAGTTGAACATACATGTACATGTATATGCAGTTACAAGACCAGTTTCTGTACTTGTTGACATTAAGAATTAGCAATTGCTACGTTTAACACCTGTTAGCGGCCTGATGCGCGGTCGGTCTAGGATCGATCCCCGTCAGCTAACCACTGGGTTTTTTTTCTCGACGTAATCATGCATCTGATGTTGATATAACCATATTTACATTTGTAAATTAAAATTAAAGTATATCCTAAATGTCAAAGAAGTAAACTTTTCATGATATAGTTCATTTTATTACATTTTTTTTTGGATTTCTTTTATTTAACTTAATTGTCACAGTAAGAGAAAATTCTGGCTTTAAGAGTATTTTTGGACAAACAAGATCTCAAATT
>JAUUEI010004125.1:0-10032 GCA_032274625.1 Depressigyra globulus
TCCAACCCACCAACAAAAATTAAAAAATAACATTATAACTAAAATCTAGCTTATGTCCAACCAGTCATGGGAATCTGGGGAGAAAACATTGTTTTTCAGGAATCTGTGAATATCTTTTGTCCAGATTAAAGAGTACACCAGTAAATATTGCACAATAAAAGAAATAATAAATTGAATAACTTCAACTGGTAACCAGGGAGCCTGGTGTTAAACCAAACAAGAAGCTGCTTTGAGAATGAAACTGATACCTTTTTATATCAAACAGGGGTCCAAGAATCATTAGAAATCCAGGCATACCTGAATTCCAAATGACATTAAGGGCCAGGGTCTAATTATTTTACTGGAGGGCTATATAAATATCTCTGTGGATAAGCCCCTTCATTCACATGTGGTTTTCATAATGTTAATTTCACTTCCCTTGAAATGTGACCCAACATTGGATGAAAGTGACAATCAGGTCTAATTCCGCACAGACCCTAACAGAAGAGGTCATTATGTGAAATCCATTAAAGCCATAAAGCTTTCCCATTGGTCTTATTGTAAGAGGCTGCATTCTTTTAGCCAATCAGAATGCAATTTGGTTATAAAGGAAGATTACATCATGGCACCTCATCCAATGAAATTTCAATTTGCTGTGAACCTCTGGTTATTCCATATACTGGAGTAATACTGTTAAACCCACTTCAAACACATACAAAAGATTTTAAAAGGTGGTCTGTTAATACAGGTGGCTGTATTATGCAGGTCATTCTGTATTGTTAATACAATGGCTGCATTCATTTTTATACAGGTCTATATGTACCATAGAGGATTTAGGAAAATAGTCATTTGTCTTCTTTTATTTTTTAAAATTTTTGGTTTGGACTAATGAAAGAATATTGTTTAACAACACCATTAGAGCACATTGATTTATTAATCATCAGCTATTGGATATCAAACATGATAATTTTGACACAGAGTTGGAGGAAACCTGCTACATTTTCCCATTAGTAGTAAGAAATCTTTTATATGCACTTTCCCATACAGGACAATACATACCACAACCTTTGGTATACCAGTTGTGGGGCACTGATAGGAAAGGAAAAAAGGCCAATTGATGAATTTCACAAAGGATGTTCGATCCTGCGACCCAAGAAAATCAGGCGAGTGCTCAACCGACTGTGCTAAATCCCACCCCTTGGCCTATTGAAAGTATTAGCTGTATTACTGTAACACACAGGGCACTAGCAAAAGGTTCTGGGGTTTAGTGACTTTATCAAACATTTGTTGAACAATCATGGACGTGTTTCCCCCAGGTCCTTAAGGGACCCTGGGCCAATCCTATGAATTTTTGCCATAATTTTTCACACAATGCAACTTTTAAACTAATAAACATTATTGAAATAAATCTTTCTTTTAGAGCTATAATACCATGACATGACAGCCATATGTACTCCAATATAACCCCAAAAGAACAGAATTGCGGAGTTACTTTACTCGTTACATTTAAGAGCTCAGTTTATGTCCGAAACCATTTTGCCAACTCTCTGAACTCAAATCCCAAGGGAAACACTGCATGGACAAACCAAATTGTTAGTATTGCTTATCCTCCTATCATTTTCTAGCAGAAAGCTTAGAATCTGATTTGGGAAATGGAAGTTAACATTGAAGATATCAAGTGTCGTCCATCTGGAAGAAGTAACCTTATCACACACCACCATAAGAATAGCTCCAGTACATTGCACAATATTGGATAAACCCATAGGCCAAATCAGTCAACTGTCAGATTTCACTTTAATTGTTATTTCATCTAGGTGGCGTACCAGGGATTTATACAGGATGTTTCAATAGCATTCCATGGATGATCGGATTGGGAAAATTAACACAAATTTAGTCAATAGTTGGGATTTTAAAAAATGTATCTTAAGGCAGATAAAGAAAATATTAATGTTAAATATTAAACCAGTCAAAATAGTTGGCAATGTTTAGCGAAAAATGACTGGCTGGACAGAAGAATTATAGTCAAGAAATTGGAAATTTTCCCTACTATTTACTTTCGGGAAGGGGCAGAAAAAAAAAGTAAAGTTAGTTTTATTTAATGACATCTCTAGAGCACATTAATTTTTATTTAATCATCGGCTATTGGACGTCAAACATGATAATTCTGACATGACTTTTAGAGGAAACCTGCTGCCGCCACAGGCTACTCTTTGCAATAAGCAGCAAGGGATCTTTTATATGCATTTTCCCATAGACAGGATAATACATACCAAGACCTTCGGTGTACCAGTCATGACGCACTAGTTGGAACGGGGAAAAAACCCAATTGATGGGTTCACCTCGGAGGTTCGATTCTGCGACCGCGACACCTTAGGCCAGCGCTCAACCGACTGAGCTAAATCCCGAAGGGGCTGATGTTTGGTACTAGATAAATCCCTGTATACAATTTCTAGGGTTTCTTAGGGAGCAGGGTAGAAAATAGACTAGGGCAAGTAATAAAAACAAAATAGAACTTATGGGCCTCTACCGAGTGAATCTGGCTTCAGTGATGTAATTAAGAATGGAAATAGCAGGTGAAAATAAAGTTATAGACAGCAATTAACCAATTTATGTGATTGTTATGTGGGTCTAATAGCTGGTTAATAGTTGGCGATAAAACAACCACTAATGACATCACTGCATTTCATGTGCTAACACATTATAAACAGTAGGTTTTTTTTACAGAGATTTAAAAAAAATTAAATTACACATTAAACAAATAATTCTATTTTAATTTAAAGATGTCAAATCAGTTTAGTTTCCCATAAATGTGAATATTTCTGTAAATAGTAGCATAACTGAATACACAAAGTTTTAAAAGGAGCAACATTAAGACTAGTGAATCAAAAATATATTCAACATTCTTTGTGACAAGAAAAAACATTTTATGGACAGTTTACAAGAAAAAGTATAATGTAGGGTAACATTATTTTTCATACACAATAGAAAAAACCAAAATAAGTGCTTTACACTTCATAATTATTACACCTGAATAACCTTCAAAAGGAATTAACATTTTATACATAGTAAATGTTATTTCTGCGTTTCAGAATCATTCAACAATTAACACAGAACTTTTAAAGAGACATTATATAAATTATTGATTCATTTTTAAAATGAACATCGGACAATAGCTGAAAGTCCCAATCTGACATTTTAGCCAGATTCATGAAATATTGATTGCGTTTAAAAATAAACCTAACAGGAGCAGATGTATTCTGTGTTTCCACTCAGCTGTTTATGGACGGGAAGAAGGGGGCAAGCCTGCACACCTAGCCTGAAAAGTCATCTCTGTGACATCTGGCAAACGGGTGAATGAACCCCATAGAACACATTGTGTTTAGCGGGATTCCTCAACAGCTGATAAAGTTTGCAGGCCCGGCGTGTGCCGAGTAAATACTTCCACACAGACAGAGCAGGGTCCTCAGCTGGCATCTGGTCGGATATTCAGTTATCTCGATCACAAAATACTCTATTAAAAACACGATGGGTAATAATAATCGAGAGAGTACTGTTAGAAAAAAGAACAATGGAACCCCAAAGAGATCGAGAACAAAGGCGGCACGCGACAGGATAATAATTCCCCTCAAAGAGAATAGCTTCTATCGCCCGTCATTACAGGACCCCACTGCAAGGCGACCCCGTCTCATTTGCATACAGGTGAACCATGTGGGTCCTTTGGGGCCACAGTTGCCCCTTTTCACACTGATGTCAGCGATAAATATAGACAATTCCAGCACATCTGCCCTGGTGCCAGGTTTAATGGAAATTCAGCAGAGCTCAAATTCCTTTAGTAAAGAGATATTTTTAGGATACGAGATCGTAAAGATTGAAATTCAACTCATGACACTTTGGAATCAGAATAGATTCTTAAGTTATAAATACATGTAGTTTAATTATTAAAATATTAAAATACAGTATGTTTGAAAAACATTTTGACAATGAGTAAATGTAGACCCTCTACCAGTTTTTTAAATTTAAATGTTAACAAATGTGCTTTTAACTGTCAAGACCAATAGATGTTACAATAGAATATCTCAGATGTACTATAAATTTGTAAAATTTTCATTAAAGAAAGTCAAATTCTTTTAGATAATTCATTAAAAAAAGGGGTTTGGGTGGAGTAGAAAACATTTATGTGTGACTTTTTCAGAAGTGATAGGTCTTTTATATTGTTGTAGTTTTTTTTTAAAAATGCAACAATTAGTCAGGGTGTAATCTAAACCATTTGTCTAGGATCCTTTTTTGGTGAATTGGGAAACAATGAAATTGGTATATATTATTATCCAGAATAGGATAAATTTCAATACTTTGGTTACACTGTTGTTTGATTTCTTGTGCTTTCATTACATCAGATACTAAATAATGTTTTGAATAATTTGAACAAGATTCTCTGCTTTCTTCATAAATAATATTACACTTTAGTATTTATATGGATATATAATACAGGCCTCTACGTTTGAAAATAGCAATCCAATGCTCTCCTGATAAATATGAAAATAGCAAATAATGAGAGCAGATTCTTTAAGTTGTGATTTTATTCAACTATATAGCAAAACGATTGAGGCGAGCAATAAACTACTCGCCAGTTTTAAGTTTCAGGCGAGTATGAGGCCTGTAATATATTTCTAACGAGAGATTAGGTGAATAACAGCTTTAATAATATTAATTGGGAAATTGTCAAAATATAATTGGAGAAAAGTGGTATCAGATTGGGAACGCACTTCAGAGAAATGGGATAGATTATACCATTATGGCATTAGTTTATTCTGGTAATAGTGATTTATTTAACAGCGCTCTCATAATTTTTATCCTTGGTTATCCTGGCATCATTCATATGGTTAAAAAAAATACCTGAACTTTACAGAAAAGTCCCAGACATCGGGAGGGGGTGTACTTTTACTACTAAGCAGAATTCCTGTAAATACCGGACAACTTGCACCCTTGTTAAATGGACCACAATGATACTGAGAGCAGGACACAATATTTCATGTGAACGATTGTTCTGTTTGCGTGTCGGTTATGCACAATTAAATTCATGCAAACTGCCAGTCGGTTATGTGGCAATACTTAAAGTTCTAAAATTAAAACTAGCACATTTCTGAAACTGTTTTATTAAATGTTAACCTTTGTATTTTGTTCAACTTTTTGTACATGCAAAAATGTAGATCTTTAAAATGCAAGTTCAATGCAATTTATAGATAATCGATTGGGTAATTCACATAGCCAACCGATAGGTTTCCTTGGTAAAAACTACGTAAACAGATTTTCGGTTACCTTAGATTTTGAAATCCGTTGTCACCAGTCCATGGGGTACTCCTTCAGAAAAGAAGCAAGGGATCTTTTATATGCACTTTCCCAAATATAGGACAGTACTTATCATAATATCATATATCAATTCTGGGACATATCAAAACTGATGGGTTTCAATCCTGCCACAAAGCAATCAAGTAATCACTCAGCCAAGTCATTTATCATTTAAAACAGTTAAAAAATAACACTTTATTAAATCAATTATTAGATACGATATTCTCAGTTATGTTAATACATGTCAAGAACAGACAATTTGACCTTCAGTTGACCTTTAAAGAATCAAGTACACAAAATATGAACTGTAATTGGTGCCATTAAACATGACTAATAAATAATAACTTATGTCATATTTGGTTTGCATGAATCACCAAGTAAATGCTCAGTGTTGGAAAGACAAAATACAGATCAATGTTAACTTCACTCAAATCTAAATGGAACTTTATTTCGGCAAACATAATTCTGAACAAATTTCTCCAAAAATCTAATTAAAACCAGATTCGAACTTTTCCTAAAGCATTACTTGTCATAGGACCGGGTACCATGCAACAGTTCCAGATCACAAATAGCCACTGTATAATGTATTCAGAGATAAAGAAAATATAAATAATAAGGTTCTTAACATTTGTTTACAGTTATATATCGGACATATGGTGAAGAACCACAAAGATAAACCAGAGAAGAAACCTGCTGATGCCCTTCAATTGGTTTCTATTACGAAAAAGCAGCAAGGGATATCATATTCACTTTCCCGTAGACAGGACAGCACATACCATGACACTTGGTGGACCCATCAATTGGTTTTTTCCCATTCCAATCATAGCCCCACAACTGGTATACTAAAGGTTGTGGTATGTACTATCCTGTCTAAGGGAAAGTGCATATAAAAGATACATTGCTGCTTATCACAAAGAGTAGCCTATGTGACGGTAGTGGGTTTCCTATAAAGACATGTCAGATTATCATGTCTGATGTCCAATAGCCGATGAATCAATGTGCTCTAGTGGTGCTATTAAATAAAACTTTACTTTTTCATACCATGACCTTTGGTATGCTAGTTGTGGGTTGGAAAAAAAAAGTGTAGGGTATCCACCAAGGTTTGACCCTACTCACCAGGGCATCTCTGAAAGTCTACTGACCTAAATAAATCCTGCCCATCAAGAGTGTGAAAAAAAGTGAACCAGCAATTTTCATTTAGTGATCCATATGCGAAAAACTTCAAGAAGACACAAAATTACCACCACCCCCTCCCTCAACTTCATATCTCTCCACCCACATGGAAATTCCTTCCACTCAGTGAAATGTGGCAAGTGTACACATACATGGATGTTTAAGAAATACATTAGATATGAGCAGCAGGAAAGAAAAGCTAGTTCAGAGAGAGGTCAGAGTCGGGTCATTTGGTGAGGTGGCTCACTTCTCCATTACTGGCGACATCCTGCTTTAACATACACAAACACATGTACAGTCTCCACCATTACACATCTACAAACACTTACAGTCTCCACCATTACACATCTACACACACGTACAGTCTCCACCATTAAATATCTACAAACATGTACAGTATCTACCATTAAATATCTACACACACATACAGATTTCATCAATACATATATTGCATTTGGACAGTGTTTCAGTCGAAACAAAATCTAAAACCTTGCTGTTAACATCATCAAGATTACAATATTCAAGTGAAACCAAAACAATATCATGAGTATGTTTCACCACAATGATAAATAAACTGAACTAAAAATATTAAGTTCTCCTGGGAACAATGTCTCTTCGAATTGAACAACATACCCAGGGTTTAATCTACCATGTATTTTGAGGGCCCGATACCGGCTCCATTCCCATAATGTGCATTCCCAATTTAAAATATACCAATAAATGCACATACATACTGAATTAGAATACAGTTATTGTGAAAAAAGCAAAACACTGTTTAAATTGTTTACAACTTAATTGATAGTTTTAGTTCACTGTATTTTGGTAATGATAGAACCAAAGGACTTATATTTACTAAAACCTGAATACTCCCCCATTTCCCTGTTTAAAAGCATTTTTTAATCAATTTACCAAAAAGGTACCCTAGAAAAATTGTCTAATTATACCCTGATACCAGTTGTCAACCATGATTTCAGAATCTTGCAAATTTGGTATGTATTGCATTGAATCTATTTCAGTCTGTACTGTCCTTTGAAACGGTGATTGGTACTGATTTGGAACTGGTTGTTTTCATGTGGTGCAACAGTATTCTGTGAATGTTATATTTAAAAAAAAAAGTAAAACCAAAGTATTCTGTCACACACTGGTATTGTTCTATTAAAATAAAATATTGGTTACTCATGTTGCATATTTTTCGGTGACTCGTATTACAATTGTTGATGGATCTGTGTCATGTTTCATATTACTATTGTGAAAAAGTTGTGGTTTCACTACCTGTAGTGTGTATTTGTGTAGGAAAATATCAAGTGTTGTTTGTTAGAAAGACAATAAATAATAGAGGAAGAAAATTGTTATTTCAGTTACTCACGCTTAATTGTGCTAGGTGGTCTATTTGACCAAGAATTAACAAACATAACATATTATGTAACTACAGTGGGTGTAACATGTAGGAATTAGATATGCTATTACATATATGCAAGCTGTATTTGATTGAACAATGCATAATTTATGTATTGTGTCCTTAACAAATATGCTTTTTTTTAATAGTCAAAATAGGCATATGCAATATCTTTTTGGCAACAACCTCAATGACAATTTGGTTTTCTTATTCATGAACTTCAGCATATTGTTAATCATGAAACACATTTAGTCATTAAAATAATGCATATTTAAATTTTTAGAGAGTGTCCGCTTCGTCGTGGAATTGCCCATAAAATATATATTATTATCCGGGAAACGAAATTTCAGTTCCGTGGTTTTGCCGACACGCTACCGGTAACAAACGTTACTGTGAAATCGGGAGGCCTGCTTTGCCAGTAACTGTCCGAGAGAGAAGTAAACACACAACAAAATATATCTATGTCAGGGAATTATCCAGGTAATCTCTGGCACTGAAGAAAGAATTTATTTTCATGCCCATATCCAACTGAGGTTCAAGCACGCTCTTTTGGGCACACATCTCATTTCTCTGGGATATTGGTAACAGTGTTAGTTAGAGAAAAGAGGGTGTAGGGGTGTTACAACCACCCATTGGGTACTTAAAAAGCTCGTTCTGAGATGGAGCCGGTACTGAGATGTGAACCCAGTACAAAACAAAGACATTTCCAAAAGAAATTGGCACTGAAAATTCCAAATGTCTTCTAATTATTATATTTTGTTTGTATAATGAAACATTTAATGGCCTTTAAATTACAGGGAGTTATCCAGGCATTCTCTGGTACCAAAGAACAGCCTTTTCCCAAAAGAAATTATCGCTGAAAATTCACAATTTCTCTTTAAAATTATTCATTTTGTTAACCGATAAATTATTTAATGACCAAAAAAGTTCATAATTATAACTAAAATTATTCTGTTTCCCAATTCCACCAGCCATCAGACCCTTGTGAATATCCTGATAAATCTGTTATAACTAAAATGATGCTAAAGTACCCAATCCCAAGGAACCCCGGTGAAACAAAATTTTAGCTAAATACATGTATGTACATTAATTGCATAATATGAGAAAATCCATTTAAAGGACTTTCTGAAATAACAAAACTAGGTCATAACTCAACAGACCGTGAAACTGTCTCAGAGCACACAAACTTAATGGAATTAACACAGGTATATTATACAATATATCTACGTTAATGTGTTGTCAGTAGGTGGTAAATGTACAATTAGCAGGTACCCTGACAAAAACAACCCCTCTGTTACCTCAACTGTGCATACAAGGCAATTAACAAAACTAGTTTTGGTGTAACACTGTAAAGTGAAGGAATAATTAGCAACCTGGGCTCATATGGTGACATTATTATTTTATTGTAGTACTTTTGTATCTATACACTGTAAAGCTTTAAAAATGAAAATAATGTTTTTTTTCAGAAAGAATAATAATGATAAAAAAAAATTAGAATATATAAATCCTAAGCATGTACATAGCACAATATTTCAAAATCTGAAATAACCGAATATCGGTTCACGTTTTTTTTTACATAGGCAACTTATTGTTCAGTTATGTGAATTAAATCTATGTAACTAAAAGAGTTCATAATCGTTGTCTCTAAGTTACATTAAACATACATTTTAAATATAAGTTCAAAACAACACAATGGCTAACATTTTACAAAACAGTTTCTTAAAAACTTGTTACAGTGAACAGTATTATGAAAGATTTTTTTTAGAACGCCAAGAACCACCTCAAAACAGACTATCAGTTCGTGTGAATTTAATTGTGCCCTTCATGTTCTAAACAGGATTTAAAATAAAAAAGATGCTTACATTTTCAAAAATAAGCTAAATACATAGGTTCGATTTCTGCAAATTGACACTGTAGTTTTCAATATTATGCAAATCTACTAATGCATATAAAAGACTGCCAAAGCCACACAAAAAATAGAGGGAAGATTCATTTTGGCTATCTGAATTCCAATTCCGTATTACCGGTATGGAATTATTCAGATGTCAAGGTTCATGTGTGCACAGATTTTGTTATAAACAAACTGTACTTAAAGAGACTCAACTCCCTGGAGAGGCTGACAACCAAATTTAAGCAAT
>JAUUEI010004236.1:0-10031 GCA_032274625.1 Depressigyra globulus
TGTCAGAATTATCATATGTATGACGTCCAATAGCCGATGGTAATAAAAACCAATGTGCTGTAGTGGCGTCGTTAAATGAAACAAACTTTACTTTTCTTGGTGTGAGGACAAAAACTCAACACTGTCTACCTTCAATTCTAATTCTAAATTTCTAAAATGGCTGTGTATTCTGAATGAATTTCACCCACACTAGGTGAGTTAAATGATGTAGAAGAGTTAGAAAAAGTGCGCATTGAAAACAAGAAATATAAAGAAAAAGTTGGAAAGTTGGAAGGTAAGCAGACATATTTACAGACGTATGAAAATTTGTTGTTTATTGCAAGGCCTCATTTCAGTGAAATATTTTTAAATTTCTTCTATGTAATTACATTGTTTTCCGTTCATACCAGTGCCCCTCGACTGGTATACCAAAGGCTGTGGTATGTACTATCCTGTTTATGGGAAAGTTCATATAAAAGATCTCTTGCTGCTTATCGGAAAGAATAGCCTATGTGGTAGCAGCAGGTTTCTTCTAAAGACATGTTAGAATTACCATATGTTTGACCAGGGCCAGCTCTGTGTCAGCAAAAATGTTCAACAAATTATTGATTTAACATCAACAATACCAAAAAGACAGTTACTTCTAAGCAAAACACCTTTAATTACAAAAAATTATTTCGCCAAATTAAAATAAAATTTGCCAATTGATTTATAAATTCGCAATTGGCGAATTTCGCGAGTGACAGAGCTAGCCCTGTTGACGTTCAATAGCCAATAAAAACCCAATGCACTCGCTTGGGGTGGACCCATCAATTGTTTATTTTTTTCCATTCCAACCAGTGACCTACGACTGGTATACTAAAAGACCGTGGATTGTACTGGTCTGTCTTTGTAGAAGTGAGAGGTGGGGTGTAGCTCAGTTAGTTGAGCTCTTACCTGAGGAGCCGCGGTCACAGGATCAAACCTTGGTAAACCCATCATTTATTTTTCCATTTCAACCAGTGCCCCGCGACTGGTATGCCAAAGGCTATGGTATGTATTGTCCTGTCTATGGAAAAGTGCATATAAAAGATCCCATACTGCTTATCGAAAAGAAGAGCCTATGTGGTGGCAGCGGGTTTCCTCTAAAGACATATGTCAGAATTACCATATGTTTGATGTCCAATAGCCGATGATAATAAAAATCAATGTGCTCTAGAGGCATCGTTAAATAAAACTTTTTTTCTTTTCTTTTAGTATACAAGTGTATTTTTATATTTTCTCATTATTATTATTAGCCAAGTTAGAGGATGAACAGTTAAATTAGAATGTAGAATCTAATCATCCAGATTTTCAGTTACATTCATTTGTTCGTTCTTTATATCCATCTTTTCAATTTGGAAACACATTTGAAAGAATCTGTTCTGTAAAAAGCGGGCGCCATAGCCCGGTGGTACAGTGCACGCCTGATGCGCGGTCGGTCTATGATCGATCCCTGTCAGCTAACCACTGTTTTTTTCTTTCTCAACGTAATCATGCGTCCGATGCCGATATAACCATATTTACATTTGTAAATTAAAATGTGTTGAGTGTGTCGTTAAAAAAAAAAAACTGTTCTGTAAAATTATCTGGTAATTGTGATAATGATGATCCTGTAACGTAATTTTTATGATTCACTGTTGCAAGACGAGTTAAAGAAAATGGATACGGAGTCTCAGAAACATAAGAGAAAAATTGCTTCACTCGAGGGTAAGCAACCAGTCATGTATCTAGTACTCCATGGGGAGATAACTTGTTGTTTTCTAGTTTCTTTTTTTTACTTAAAATATTTGATGAAATATTTGTTTTACACATTTTTTTATTCTATCAATCAAGAGAATATAAAAATAAAAACAATAAGACTCAAAATTCATTTTTGGCATTGGAACAATTGGTGTTCTTCAGATATTGATCTGAAAACAAATGTTAGAAACGAGAGAACAGTGGAAAACCATCTGTCTTGACTGGTATGTACTATCCTGTCTGTGGGGAAAGTGCTAGTAATGGAAAAAGGTAGCAAGTTTCTTCTGTGTCAAAATTACCATATGTCTGACATCCAATAGCCGATGATTAGCAAATCAGTGTGTTCTAGTGTTCAATGGTATCATTAAAGAAAACATTTTTTATTCAGTTCAGTCAAAAATACAGTTGACATATCTTTACATCATTTTGCCTGTCAATTTCATATTGAACAAAACAGATTAGAGAGGTGGGAGTTAGCTCAGTTAACTCTTAAGTCTGTGATGCCAAGATCATAGGATCAAATCTCCTCACTGGACTACCATTGTTTGTTTTTTCTGTTCCAACCAGTAGCCTATGACTGACATACAAAAACCATATGTGGGAAAGTACTTATGAAAGATACCTCTGACATTTTTCACAATGACCAAATGTTTTACATCCAATAGCCTATGGTTATTAAAATCAATGTGCTTTACTGGTGTCTTCAAACAAGACAATCTTCTAAACAAATTAAAATAACTGTAAAATAAATACTTTTTTCTGTACAATTGTTTTGACTTGACCTTTGTTTTGTTTGGGGTGGGGGTGGCGGGTGTGTTCATGAATTGTGTTATTTTTATTTCATTCATTCATTCATTCATTCATTCCTTTACTAAGTTGTAGTAAATGAAGTAAGAGAAAAAATAAATCAAACGATTACTGCTATCAATATAGTGAAAATTGAAAGACATTTTGTAGTACAAAGAAAAAACAAGAACTAAGCTTGATAATCAGTGTTATTAGACTTTATTACACACCAGTGGGCGCCATAGCCCAGTGGTACAGTGCCCGCCGGATGCGTGATCAGTCTAAGATCGATCTCCGTCAGCTAGCCACTGGGTGTTTTTCTCGACGTAATCATGCGTCCGATGCCGATATAACCGTATTTACATTTGTAAATTAAAATGTGTTGAGTGCGCGTCGTTAAAACAATATTTTTTTTTTAAATGTATTACACACCAGTTAAGATATTGCTCATGTCTAACTAGTGTAATATTGGCAAGCGCTCACTGGCAGATCGTGATGTTGTTTGGCTAACCGCACTTCTACAGGAAATGTGCCATAATGCAAACACATAAACACACTTTCAACTTTAATAAACTCTCAAGACTGCTTTATCAACGGTTATTGTGAAAGTTTCTTTACCAGTCAAAAGACTAATCATCATGTTCCAAGGCTGATAGCCACAAGTATTACTATCTATAACTATGTATAACAATGTTACTTGTTACACACCAGTTCTGGGTATACTGATCTAGAAAATGTACGAAACATTCATTTTTTTTCCAAAGCCAAGCGCATGCGTAATTCGACAGGGCCCTAACAGGACAGTAGAAAAAAAGCAAACACTGTTATAATGCTTTTCACGTGTAATTCATATGGGTGTACCTTTGAACCGAGTGTAGTGCTCTGGGCTTTGTACGTGTAAAATGGGTCGGAGTGATACATTCTACACGGTTAAATATCATTGAATGCATGTTTTTAATTGTTTTGGTTTAAAACTGTCTGGGGCTATGATTGATTTAATTATGTGTATTTATGGTTCACTGTTAC
This sequence comes from Depressigyra globulus, assembly GCA_032274625.1. Lineage (NCBI taxonomy): Eukaryota > Metazoa > Mollusca > Gastropoda > Neomphalida > Peltospiridae > Depressigyra > Depressigyra globulus. The sequence continues at coordinate 3,553 of JAUUEI010004236.1, forward strand.
CATACTAGAAGAGTTAAAGAAGATACACAGAGATTCCAAGAAACGGATTGTCTCTCTGTAGTTGTTTTCAAGTTTCAAGTTTCTTCTTCTCTACAGTTGTGTTGAACTGTTGTTTGTTGGGTTCTTGTTGTATTCCAGTTTTCATTGTCTTACTATTGTAATATATTTGTTGCATAAGAGTGTTTACAGTGAAATAGATTAGCAAATCTTTATTTATCCAGTGAATTACAAGTTCCAGAGATGTTAACTTTACCTAAAACTACAATTCCTCTTTTTATTGTTACATTTGTTTTGGACCGAGTGTTTGAAAGAACACGTATCAACTACTGTTTTATTTGTACTTATATTTTTGTACAAGTCGCAGTAGCTGAGTGGTTAACATGCTGATCTGTCAAATGCCAAGCGAAACGGTGCTGTAGGTTCGAATCCTGTCAATTGACACCTTTTTTTTATAATTTAACTGAAAAGGCACCAACCTTATGGGGTTTCATTGTTTATTGCTTAAAAAAAAAAAATAATAACCATTTTAGTTGGCACCCTTATATTTCATTTTTTTATGATTCACTGATATTAGAAGACTTAGAAGAGGTGCAGGATGCATGGATGGATAGTAGAAAACAAATTGCTTTATTGGAAGGTAAGGAAATATGCCACAGTTGTGCTAAACCATTACTCCCATTTGTCTTTGGCTTTTGGAGATCTTATTAGACCTGTATTTATTCATCAACGAAATATTTGAAAATAATCACTACGTTTTGAGTGGTGGCAATATTAACTTGTAAGCATTATCTGTTACCCTTGTAATACAAGTACACAAAAACACAAGTCATAATCTGTTAATTCAATGGTATATACCACCTTCCATATCCTAATCAAAATCAAAATATTAATATGCATTCCACTAGTTTATGTACAACAATTTACGCAAATATTATTGTTTTCTCAATAACATTTTAACACAGATATTATTGATGGTTAAAATATGTATAACTTTTACTTGGAAAGTCTCTTAGTATATGTTGGGCTCATGATCTAGCTCAGTCGGTTGAGTGCTTGGCTGAGGTGTTTGTGTCGCAGGATTGAACCTCCTCGGTGGACCCATCGATTGTTTTTTCCCATTCCAACCAGTCCCTCAGCTAGTATATCAAAGGCCGTGGTATGTACTGTCCTTTCTATGGGAAAATACATATAAAATATCCCTAAAATGTAGCAGGTTTTCCCTGATTACATGTCACAATGACTATGTTTGACATCAAGTAGCCAATGATTAATAAAGCAGTGTGCTCTAGGGGTGCCATTAAAAAAAAAAAAAAAAAAAACTTTGTTGATTTCTTATTAAAACTAATAATCAGTGGACCAAAGGCTGTGGTATGTACTATCCTGTCTATCGGCAGCAGGTTTCCTCTAAAAGACATATGTCAGAATTACTATATGTTTGATGTCCAATAGCCGATGATAATAAAATCAATGTGCTCTAGAGGCGGCGTTAAATAAAACAAACTTTACTTTAATAGTCAGTGGTTTTGGTTTAATACTGTTGTATTTGGATGGGTTTCATTTCCGCGGTTCACTCATGGTAGAGGAGCTAGAAGAGTCACAAGGAGATACAAACGCATCGTCTGGATACGGAACAAGACTGACAGGTGAGGCTAGATATGTGGGGTGAAGGTTTTTGTTCAGCTTTCATTTAGGATCGAAACTCCTTAGTGGACGGGACGGGATCTACCTCGGTCGGTTAAGCTCTCGCCTGAGGTGCCACGGTCTTAGGATCTCGGTGAACCCATCGATTGGTTTTTTTCCCGCCCCACGACTGGTATACCTAATGCTGTGGTATGTAGTGTCCTGTCTATGGGAAAATGCATATAAAAGATCCCTTGCTGCTTATCAGAAAGAGTAGCCTATGTGGTGGCAGTGGGTTTCCACTAAAATACATATGTCAGAATTACCCTGTTTGACGTCCAATAGCCGATGATAAAATAAAAATTGATGTGCTCTAGAGGCGTCATTAAATAAAACAAACTTTACTTTACCTTAGTGGCCCTGGCTATTATTGTTTTTTTCCAATTTCAAACAACATCCCAGGCCATGATTGGTATACCAAAGACTATGAAATGAATGAGACTTTCTGTAGGGTTGGGATGTAGCTCACACCTAAGGTAGCTTGGGCTGAGGATCGAACCTCTTCTTCAGGACAGGCTATTTACCCATTCCAACCAGTGTCCCATCACTAGTATCCAGTCCAGCTTATGTGGCATGGAAAGACATATTTTAGTCAGTGATTGACAAACCATATCTTTGGTCACTCAGTGGCAAAACATATTTTAGTTACTGAGTGACAAGCTATATCTTTGGTCACTGTGTAACAAGCTATAGTTTAGTCAGTGATTGACAAACTATATCTTTGGTCACTCAGTGACACGCCATATTTTAGTTACTGAGTGACAAGCTATATCTTTGGTTACTGAGTGACAAGCTATATTTTAGTTACTGAGTGACAAGCTATATCTTTGGTTACTGAGTGACAAGCCATATTTTAGTTACTGAGTGACAAGCTATATCTTTGGTCACTGAGTGACAAGCCATATTTTAGTCAGTGGGTAACAAGCTATATCTTTCGTTACTGAGTGACAAGCCATATTTTAGTCCACGAGTGACAAGCTATATCTTGGTTACTTAGTAACAAGCCATATTTTAGTCAGTGAGTGACAAACCATATCTTTGATTACTGAGTGAGAAGACATATTTTGGGGCAGTGAGTGACATTGATGGCACAGTGATCTAAGCCATCAGACTAAAAGGCTGGTAGGTATAGGGTTCGTGTCCCAGTACCGGCTCCAACCCAGAGTAAGTTCTTAAGGGCTCAATGGGTAGGTGTAAGGCCTCTACATTGTCTTCTCTTTCACTAACCCCTAGTAACAGACAACCTAGAGGAGTGTGCCCAGGACAGCGTGCTTGAACCTTAATTGGATTATAAGTACAAAAATAAAGTTGAAATAAATAAATTGTATCATTGAATGACAAGACTTTTTTTTTCAGTGATAAATTGTATAGAAATTTATATAATTGTCATAGCTGACTGCAGCATTTTAAAGTGAACTATGCATGTATCTGAGATGTTTAGGACGGGCGGGATCTAGCTCAGTCGGTCGAGCGCTCGCCTGAGGCGCCACGGTCCCAGAATTGAACCTCCTCAGTGAACCCATCAACTGGACTTTTTTCCGTTCCAACCAGTGCCTCACGACTGGTATATCAAAACCAGTGGTATGTACTATCCTGTCTATGGGAAAGTGCATATAAAAGATCCCTGGCTGCTTATTGGAAAGAGTAGCCTATGTGGCGGTAGCGGTTTTCCTCTAAAAAGACATGTCAGAAGTATCATATGTTTGACGTCCAATAACCGATGATAATAAAATCAGTGTGTTCTAGAGGCATCGTTAAATAAACCAAACTTTACTGAGATGTTTAGGCTACATGAAGATGATTTTAGATTTTTACTGCACCTAATATATAACTATAACAGAATACTTATTGGTTGATAATCTTAAATGTACCTTTAGCTACTTGTATTTTCAATAATTTCTTTCCCCATGTCCCATATATTGTGATGGATTTAATTAGCATATTACTTGATATTAGAACAACTGGAGGCACGAAAGGAATCTTTCAAATATATTGAGCAAGTCGTTTTGTTGGAAGGTGAGTACTGTGTATAAAAATATCAATTCTGTTGAAGTGTTTATTTTGGTTTTTGTAATGTTTGATGAATTCTTATTATTTATTTGCAGGTAAGGATAGTTGTTTACGGTTATGTTCAAGTTGTTTTGTTTGTTGATTTTAATCCCTTCAACTTTAAAGATTTGAGAGATATTGTGATATAGTATTGCTATAAAATATTGAGTTCACTAAAAGTTCACTAGTTTCAATGGTATTTAAACTTATTTCTGTTTGTGACAATTATATGAACCTACTTGTACATTTATACCCACGTACACAAAAATCTCCAAATGTTTGAGACAATATTTTAAGCATTAAAACTAGGTGCATTTACTTGTGTTTTTGAAATTCAAGTTGTTTGACACCCCCTCCCCACACACACACCAACCCACACCTCCAACACAATACACATGCTATTCATTTTATATTAATACTTTGACAATGTTCCATAATATCTGTCATCATTTTCTTTATTCTAATACACAAATATGCATAGTATTCAATTGTATCTACTCAGTGGAAAACAAGCTTCTTGTATGTATATTCAGGAAATAGTGTTTTGACTGAAGATTGGCCCAGTGGTCATGGCATCAGTTATGGAGGTTAAAGGTACACAGTTTCTGTGTAGGTTTTGACTGCAACCCAAAGTCAACAGCATGTATTTTTATACTTTTGAAGAGTCTTTAAACAATGGTATCTGGAGTAAAATCAAGGAATTATCCACATGTTTGGTGGTACCGAAGAAAGGTCCCAATACCTAATCTTTTGACCACAAATTCCTTATTAATTACTGTAAACCGTGAAATATTTGCGTGCGTATTAATTTCACGTCATTCGCTGCTAAACTCAAATCACGAACTTTATACCACACTAAATTTTCTGGCAATGATGACGTCTCTAGATCAAACGTTCATTCGAAGAAATTTAAACGTAACAAACATGCGCCAAGTTGCATATTCATGAAAATAACACATCGCAGTATTAATACGATTTACAGTACATTAATTTTACAGATGCTAAAATTTAATGGTATAAAACTTTCAATAATCTAGAAAAATTCCCAATTTTGACTTAAAAGTTTCCCAAACCAATCTCTATGGTGAAAAATCCTGGATAAACCCTTGGAACAGTGTTGACAAATCAGAGACATTGCATTCATAATTAATAATGGTCTTCAGAGCAGTTAATCAGGATATGTTAATTTAGATTTTTGGGATTCTATTTGGGATAGATGGTTGAAGTCCTTGCAGAAATGTTCAGAAATGGTTTTGTTTGTTTGTTTGTGGAACAGGGAGTGTATGTAGTGCCTTTTTGTGTACTAAAGTACTCCACAATGCCATGGTGATATAGGTATATGAATGTGTTGTTTTTAAAGAATGTAATTACAAACTTTCCACTGTTATATGATTTACTCTATTCTGACTGGACAACATCACTAAAAAAAACCAATGTTATCCTTCAGTAAACCTGAGAAGATGATGTCATTCCATGAAGATTGTCTATAGAAGTTTTAAAAAACCCTGTTTATTAATATTTCAATATATCTTATTTATATTGTTTGTAATTATGAGATGATTTTTTTTTTTTTTTTTTTTTAATTTATCAATGTATAACAGTCACAATTTGAGTATAAAATCACTTTGCTGTACTACATGATTTTGTACAATTTGTGAATGTCATACATTGGTAAATTCCCAAATTATTAGATACAATTCGTATATAAAACTTGGTTTTCAGATGTATTATTAGTCATGCTTGTAGTGTTAGTTATCAATGACTGGAAGTTGGTCAATTTTCTACCATTAACACTAAAACACATTTTGCACTGAGCTCAAGCATGCAGACTTTTAGAGACTAAACTCTACTTGCACAACACTGACTGATGTTTCTTCTCTGATTTATAATGTAGTTGTGCTTTCCTGAAGTGTGATGGGTCACATGATCTATAGACTTTATTTCAGTTTCAGTCCATGTCACACCACTGATGTGTGTTCTCATGTATATATAGGAACATGCAGATAAACAGCTCTTACTGCTGTTAGGTTTCCGTAGCTATGTGGCAGTAGCCGATTTCCTCCTCCACGTTGTTTTCTTTTTACTTTCCTCTCTCTTCTGCCCCTCTGTTTTCCCTCTATCATTCTCTCCCTTTCCCTTTTCCTCGATCTCCTTATCTCACACTCTCTCTCACACACACACACACACACACCCTCCTCCCCCTCTTTTTTTCTCTCTATCTTTCTCTCTTGATCTCTCAACCAAATAAAACCATGTTAGATACATTCATGGTTTGCATATGTTACTGTGTGTGGTTCCAAATCTACCATTCAGTTCAACATTGTTGTGTTATGACAGCTTTTAGTTTAATATTTTTCTTTTTTGGCTTTCACTTTTATTTTGCTTTTATTACAGAATGTTTTGCTTCCTTTTGCCTTACTTTATTTATTGTTCTCGTTTTCATGCTTGTTGAGTTTTTCTTGTTTCATACTAACATGCTTTTTACGATTTTGTTTCTTTTGTTTTATTTGTGCAGAAAGCTTAAAGCTTACCGACACACAATTGAACCTATTGATGGAAAATACGCAAGTTGATTTAAAATGTAAGTGTGTAGTAAGAAACCATAGCCCATGGAAAGTTAGTTGGTCATCATTATACTCCCGTAGCTGATGGCCTAATCAGTATTTTGTGAATTCATGTAATGTCTTACTAATCCTTTTTGTATATAAAGAATGAAAAATATGTTATTTTATAAGAAAACTATCCATCAA
>JAUUEI010004680.1:0-10024 GCA_032274625.1 Depressigyra globulus
TGGCTGATTGATCAGGCATAAAGCTCCTAGCACACTGATCTTAAGGTCTTGTTTTTCATCACATTCTTTCAGTTGACCCATAATTACCTGCTTGCGGTGATGAACTTTGTGAAAATGCTAATAAAGTCGATTGTCAAAGCAGATATTTTTGTATACTTCGAGAAAAACCGAGCAATGTGTACCTAGGGACATCAAAATGTGCTCGACATATGCCTGGTACTCGATATTACTGTGCTCGAGATAACAGTGCTCGATTTGGTAACATTACATAGGGAAACTGCTGAGACCGGCTATGGACCTCGAGATATGTTGGGTACTCGAGATTACAGAGGTCGAGATAACGACGTTTGACTATATTTCACTTTACAATTGTAGAAATAAATAATGTTTATCTCGCCAAGTATTCAGAAAGGTAAGTTTCTACATTGTTGGGTGTGTTTTTTTGTCTTGTATTAAGTGGTTTGTTGATGGGTTTTTTGTTGTTTATCTACAGTTCACTCTCATCTTCTGTGGAGTTGTTGAAGGTACAACTAACTGAGAAAGAAGAACAGCTCCAGAAAACCACAACACAACTAGAGTCCACAATAGAGGCCCTGAAACATAAAGACCAGCAGTTGATGGGTAACATATGCTTATAAACTAAACAGTTTAAACATGTCTGTTGAAGTGACGATTTTAAATGTCAGTTTTTAATTTTTATATTTAAATTTATATAATTACAAACTTCCCGCTGATATACAAGATACTGTCTTTTCATTGGATGACATCACTAAAAAACTGAATGTTATCCATCGATAAATCTCAAAATGTGACGTCACTTGCGAAAAACAACCGAGAGAAGTGTTATATTTAGCTTGATCAGTGAGTGTTTTAAACTTGTAATTTTTATAATTATAAGAATTGTTTCTCACTTTTTGGAATTTATCAACGTATAACAGTCACAAATGTAGTATAAAATTGCTATGCTATGAGATTTTATACCATTGTGGCTGTACTGTGTGTATAATCATTGGCTAAATAGTGAGAAACAATTCTTATATGATTCGAGTTTTGATAACCAGTCTAAAATATTTTATCAAGTCTCAGTTTGGGATCTTTTGTGGTACAAAACAAGAGGAAACTTTAAACATTATTTGCACAGGTTTACACATGAATCTATTTCACATTACTACAGTAATATACCAATCTATATATTATGGATAGTATACTAATTATGGATAATACAGAATTTCCTCGAAAACAGATTGGTGAAGATTGATGCAATGTTTTGCAGGTGTTGGATACATGTCATAGTTAGGTTCTTAAAAACTTTATGAATTGCTGCCTTTGTGATAAGTGTTTGTTTCTTATATTTCCTTTCTTATATAACTGCTAAATATTTAAATAAACAGATAATTAAAGTAGTGTAAATAATGAAGTGTACAAAAATCTTCATAACTTTATAAAAAATACAATGTATTTGTGAACTATATGCCTAAGACCTATATTATATTGCTTACAAAACTGCCTTGAAGCAATTATTCATGACAGGAGGCTAGCAGTTTTTACCTGTTCTATATCAACTGAGTTTTTTCTGAAATGACATGAATAAATTTCCTATGATAACACTTCAATGCGTCTCCTGTTCTATAGTTAATTACAATGTATTTTAATGCATTTCTATATTTCTGGATTTTTATCCTAGAAAACATTGAAGTAATAGCACCATTACTTGCTGTCTTTTTCAATATCCTCTTATTAATTTCAGATTTCTGCATCCAAAAATTAGTCACCGTTACCTGAAAATTATAGAGTTGAAATTTGATGGTGCTTAATTAATTGTTAGGTGTATATTTTTAGTGTAAAGAAAAAAAGTATATAGCTTCATTTTTATTTTAGATTGTAAAGAAACGTGGACAGAAACCGACAAAAGACAACAGCAAGCTATCACCGAGAAAAACCGAGATCTTGCTGAATTGGAAAAGCGATTGAATAGTTTGCAATCAGAAATGGATCAATTAAGATGTGAGCACACTGCTTCATTAAACCAAACAGAGGAGCTGAAACATCTGCAGCAAATAAAAGACTGTGATATAGAAAATCTCAAAGAAACAATTTCCTGTCAAGAAAAATCTCTTTCCGAACTTGCTGAACAGTTAAAAGAAAAAGACTGCAAACTGCAGGAACTTAAAAGCCAACATTCCCATCTAGAAGCTCAGTATGCTGCACAGTCAAGCAAGACCGATGTAATGGTTCTGGATATTAAGAAGAAAGAAGCTGAACTGGACGAGATGAAAGAGAACTTGGATAAAATCAACTCATCTCTTGGTGATCAGTTGTCACAACTTCAGATAGAACATGCCGATCTTGTAGACAAGTTTAATCAAGCAAAAACAGCACTGCAAGAAAAGACAGATATTTCTGAGGCACTTGAGAACGAATTGTCTATGCTTAGAAAGGAAGCTGCAGAAATTCATTCTAAAATTGATGATAATGAAGAACAGTTGAAGAAAAAGCAAACACACATGGAAGAAGAGAAGGCAAAATATGACGATGCTTTAAAAGAAAGTAAAAATGAAAAGAACAAACTTTTGCAAGAAATGATGGAAATAAATAATGTAAATTCAAAGATGCAGACCAAACTAGATATGATGCAGATGGATTTAGAAGATGGAGAAGAAGCTTCTCAGGGTCTGACTGAACAGCTACAGCAGGCAGAGCAGAGAGTTGAGGAGCTGAAGAAATCACTGGTGGGAAAAACCGAGCAACTAGACGAAACCGAGAAGAATTTAGAACAAACATCACTGAGGCTGAAAGAGAGCAAAGATTTGATACAGGAACTTCAACAAAAGAAGGAACATTCTGATCAGACGATAGAGCATCAGAAAAGCCTTATTGACAGCTGTAACAGGCAGCTGCAAGAAGAGCGTGATCGATTTGAAGAAATATCAAAAGAATGCTGCACCCTGAAAGAAGGTTTCCAAGCTAGTTTGAATGACAATGTTGAACTTAAAAACAAAATTGAACAGCATGCTAATGAGGTTTCAGATCTGGGGAACACTGTTAAAAAGTTGGAGGCATTGCTGAAAGAGAAGTCTGAAATCTGCGGTGATCTTGAAACACAGTGTTGTAAGCTGGCTGAGGAATTGGAGAAAACCAAAGAAGAGTTCACACAACAAAACCAATCAGTTGCACAGCAGACAGAATTGAACTCCGTTTTACAGAATAAGATTAATTTATTAGAAACTGAATATTCATCTTCATTAGCAGATGCAAACAAAGAGCTTGAGAATTTGAATGTCAAGTTGACGACTGCACAGGACCACAATGCTGAACTTGTAAAATCAAATGAGCAGTTAAACAATCATGTTGCTGAGCAAGAAGGAACGATAACAAAGTTGAGAATTTCATTAGAAGAAAAATCAGAAGATACTGAAAAAATTGAGGCAAAATGTAGCAGTCTAGCTGATGAATTGGATGAAATACAAGCACAACTGCAGCAAGAAAAACAAACTGTCATGAAAGTGTCTGAACTCAACAAAGTTTTACAAGAAAGGTTTTATTCATTAGAGAGTGAAACCTCATCTTTGTTGGCAGATTCAAATAAACAACTTGAAGAGATGAGTATTAAGTTGACATCGGCATTAAATGACAATGCTGACCATGTTAAGAAAACAGAGCAGTTAAATAACTGCATTGCTGAACAAGAAGATACTTTGAGCAAGTTGAGGGCTCTCCTGCAAGAAAAGAGTGAAAATAGTGAAAATATTGAGGTGAAATGTTGCAAACTAGCTGAAGAACTTGATGACATACAAACAGAACTTCACCAAGAAAAGAAAACCGTGGTTAACTTGACAGAACTAAACAAAATATTACAAGATAAGTGGGATTCCTTAGAGCGAGAATCTTCGTCTTCAGCAGCAGATTCTAACAAACAGCTGGAAAATTTGAACATCCAGTTGACATCAGTATTAGACAACAATGCTGAACTTGTTAAGAAAATTGAACAGCTAGAAAACAGTGTTACTGAGCAGGAAGAACATATAACAAAGCTGAAAACTTTATTGGAAGGGGAAAATGAAAATAAGAGAGAGATGGAAGAAAACTGCGGCAAACTTGCTGAAGAACTCCACAAACTACAAGGACAGCTCAACCAGGAAATTCAAAGAGTCGAAAATTTGACTGAACTAAACAAAGTATTACAAGAAAAGTTGGATTCATTAGAAACACAGTCTTCTTCTTCATTGGCAGATTGTAACAAACAGCTGGAAAATTTGAACATCAAGTTGGCATCTGCGTTAGATGAAAATGCCGAACTTTTAAAGAAAACTGAACTATTAGATAATTGCAGTGCAGAGCAAGAAGAAACTGTTGCAAAGTTGAAAACCTTGCTTGAAGAAAAAGATGAAACTATTAGAGGTCTTGAAGAAAAATGCTGCAAGCTTGCTGATGAATTGGACAAACTCCAAGAACAGTTTGAGCAGCAAAAACAAACTCTTATTAATCAAACTGAACTGAACAAACTTTTGCAAGAAAAACTTACTTGCATGGAGAGTGAATATTCATCATTATCAGCAAACTCAGAAAAACAACTAGAAAATTTGACTGTCAAATTAATTTACAAGGAAGAGGTTTTTGATAGGAAACTTGAAGAATCCAAACATAAACACAAACAGCTGGAAGATGAGAAATTTGAAATGCAAAGACAAATCAAGAAATTGGAAGATGATCTTTCCCTCGTTCAAGTGTCTTTGTTGGATTTTCAAAATGATATACAGCTTTCACAGTTGGAGAAAGATGATGCTGAAAAAGATTTCACTTCCAGAGAAGAACATTTGTACGCTAAATTAAAACAATTTGAAAATGAAAGTACAATGTTGAAATCTCAATATGAAGAAGCAATACAAAGAACAGTTGGTCTGACCCAGGAACTGGGTAATCAGGTATCAGAAACAGAAAAGGCTGAATTGAAACTTATCCATTTCCAAGAAGAACATGATAGGAAGTGTGCACAGTATGAAACACAGATGGAAGCTTTGAAAGAAAACATCAGGGAGCTTGAAACTGTAACTGAAAATCTGAAAGCTAATATAGACGAAAAGGAATGCAAATTATCTGAACTTGAACAGAATGCTTTGGAGGAGGAGAATGTCCAGAATTACTTGAAAACAAAGGTTGATGACAGCTCTAGGTGGCAGAGAGAAGAACAGTCTAAACTTGAGGAAAGAATATCATCACTTGAGACTCGTCTGCAAGATAGTAAAAACCAAAGGCAACAGCTTGAACAAGATATGGTTGACCAACTTGCTTGTAAAGATATCGAGAATCAAGATAAGATCACAGCTTTGAAAAATGAAATCTCTACAGCAAAAACTTTAGTGAGTAAAAAAGATGAAGAAGTAGAACTTCTTAGGCAACAGTTGATAGAAAAAGAGCAAGAAGTTGATTTGAAGAATACTCAGAGTGTTGAAGAATATAGTTCTTTGGAAGCTGAGTTGGTTGTACTGAAGGATAAACATCGCCTGTTACAGGATTCTTTCAATTTGAAAATAACCGAAATGGAATCCAGTCAAGTAAGATTACGACAAGAATTTGATGAATTAACTTTGATCAATGAAAGGTTGCAACATGAGATTCTGACTTTGACAGAAGAACTTGCAGTTAACAAAACAAATCTTGAGGAGAAACAGGACCTGATGAGATCTCTAGAGTTGGAGTTAAATAACTTGATAGTCATTAAACAAAAATTTGACAATGACACTGATGAGATGCAGACTCAAATTGAAGAACTAAATGATAAATGTGAAAAACTGGAAACAGAACTTGCTAACACCAAGAATGAGAAAGTGTGTTTTTCTGCTATGGTTGATGAGAAAGAATCTGACTTGATAATTAGGCAAACAGAGATGGAATCTCTTGTGGAAGAAACAGCTTATTTAAAACAGCAACTTGCAGCTATTGGTGTTAAGTTTGAAGAAAGCCAGGAAGAAAAAGAGCAACTGAAGAAACAGATCGAGATAATGAATGATGATATTAAAGACTTATCCACCGCAAAGATATCTTTGGAGGTTAGGATAGCAGAACTGCAAGCTGATCTTGAAAATACACAGACATCATCAACAAATCAAGAAGACAAAATAAGTCAACTTAGTTCTGCTATTGCAAATAAGGTTGAGGAAACCAAATTAGTGTGCTTGGAAGTTGAAACACTAAAACAAAAACTTACAAGTATTGAACATGCTCATGAACAGTTACAAGACGAATACACCCACTGTTTACAAGAACATCAAACAGCAACAGTGTTATCTTTGGATGACAGAGAATCTTTAAAGCAGCAGTTGACAGAATCAGTAAAAAAGTTGAAAGACATGTCATTAGGTAATGATGTACTGAGAAAAACTGTTGAAAACCTTGAAGAGCAACTTACTACTGCTACAAAAGATAAGGAATTGGTGGAAGCCAAAGTAGAAGAAAGTTCAAGTGTCATGGCAGATTCTTCACACCAAGTGTACAGTCTAAGAGCAGAGAATGAACAGTTAAAAGGAGAGTTGACGAGGCTTCAATCCTTACAAAGTCAGCTGGAGAATGAATTAGAAAATGCTGTTAAGGAACTTAAACATGAATTAATGTTGTCAGAGGAAAAATACGAGTCACAAACGCAGCATGTGTGTGAGATGGAAGAGGAGATGAAGATCAAGGATTATGAAATAGAGACTCTAAAGGTATCAGTTGCTAATTTGGAACAGGAGAGCACAACAATCAGTGTGGAAAAGGAGACGATGGAAGGAAGTATTCAGCAAAGAGATGAACAGTACCAGCAGATGAAGACACTTTCTGAGAAACTATCAGGATCTGTTAAGAACAATGATGATGAAATTATTGCTTTAAAAGACAAAGAACAGGCTTTGGAGAAAGAGAAGGTGGACATAACAGCCAAATTTGAACAGGCTGAGGCAGCCAGACTTCAGGCAGAAGAGAGTCTCAGGTTGAGTGAATCTGAAGTTTTGTCTTTGAAAAAAGAATATGAGAATACTTCTAGATTGTTGGAAGATGCCAGGAGGTCTTCAGATGAAATCTTTGAGAAGTTGCAACAAGCAAACTCTGAGATAGAACTGTTAAAAGTGGAAATTCAAGATGACAAAACCAAGCTCTCAAGACAGGAGATTGAACTTGGTATTCTTTCTTGTGAGCAAAATGATTCTGACAATAGACTGAAAGAAGTGAATAATGACTTGCAGACTTCATTGAAAAAGCAAGAGGAGAAAATAGTTGAGTTAAATGCACAACTAGACGACCTAAAAGAAAGTATTATGAAGAAAAATCTGGAAATTGATCAACTGAAGGAGGACAAAAAACATATTCAAAGTATTGTTGAAGAAAAGATGGCACAAATTGTTTGTCTTGAAGAAGAGCATCAAAGCTGTAAAGTAGAGAATGAGAACTTGAAGGACGAACTAGAAAGAACCATGGAAGAAACAAGAACTAAGCATACAGTTATTGATAATCTTGAAAAGACTATAACAAAGCTTCAGTCTAGTTATACTGATCTTGAAGAGCAGTTTCTTGGTGCCAATTCAGAATTGCAGTGTACACAGACATTTTCTCAAACCATTCAATCACAGATGGATCAAGTATCGGAGGACTGCAAAACCTTCCAGGAGAGACTACGTAATCTTGAGGAAGATAAAGCTGATGTTTTTAATAGATTGGCTATGGAAAATGCAAAAGTAGAAGAATTGCAGAAAGATTTGAAAGAAACAATTGCAAAGACAGATGACCTTTTGGAAGAAAAGCAGAACCTTGCCATTGTAGTTCAAGACCTGAAGTTGGAAATTGCGGACAAGGATAAACAGATAGATGATTTCACAAAGAAACACACAGACTTTGAAAAAAGAATAACAAGTCTAGAGTATGAAAATTATTCCTTAATTTCTTCTCTAGAAGAACAAAAGTCGCAATCCAATTCCACTGAATGGGAAAAGAAACAAATGGAACAAAATATTGAAACATTGGAAAGTAGGTTACAGGAAGCAACAGTCAAATATGAAACACTAGAGAGTGAAAAAACGCAAACAATAACTGATTACGAAACAAAACTGAATAATGAGATTGCTTCATTTTTGGAATTACAGGATCACTGTACTCAACTAAAGAATGAGTTAATAACACACAAAGGAGATCTTACAAACTTGAAAAAAGAACTAGAAAATGTTAAAGCTGAAAACTCTATTCTTGAAAAAGTGTTGGCAGAAGCAAAACTACAGAATGATGAGGTAAAATGCACCTTATCATCGAGCAATCAACAGGTAAAAGAAGTGAAAGATACTTGCATATATCTTCAACAGACAATGGAAAATCAAGATGAGCATTGCAAAAAGCATAACAAGAAACTGAAGGATGTCGAGAAATTACTGAAATCAACAAAAGATGATGTTGCATCTTACGAAGATAAAATAAAATCTCAAGAAAATGAAATTTCAGAACTGAAAAGTCAGTTGAACACAAATGAGACTGCCAAACGCAGTGCTGCTTCAGATGTTGAAACATTCAAAGATATGATAGAGTCATTAGAAATGGAAGTGACATCCTTAGAAGGTGAGAAACATAGCTTGACATCGCATGTTGAATCCCTACAGAAAGACGTTCAGGAACTGACTGAAAAGATTGCTAGTTTGCAGAAAGAATTAGAAATTGTTACAGAAACAAATGTTAATCAGGAAAAGGAACATAAGATGTTGGTGGAAAAACTTCAAACTGAAAATACAAATCTGAGCTACGACCTTGATTCTTTGAGTTCAGAGAAAAAAGAACAAGAACTAACACTGGAAAAAGCTTCTAAGAGTGAAACAAAGTTAAGTGAAGAAAATAAGATGCTTAAATGTAAGCTTAGTGATCTAGAGAAAGACTTAGAAGCTAAAAAATCCTCTGAATATAAATTCAATGGACAATTGGTAAGTCTTCAAACCAAACTGACGATGTTAAGGAATGAAAATGGGCAATTTAAAGACAAATGTAATAGACAAGAAAATGAGAAGAGAGAATTGCTAAGCCGGTTCTTGACACTTGAAGACCAAAAAGCAAGCCTTGAAAAAAGCAAACATTCACTGATTAAAGAAATTGAAGGATTGAAAAGTGAAGTTGAAACCATAGTGGTAGATAAACAGAAGGTGCAGAAACAACTGGATGAAGCAGAGAGAAAATACGATATTGCAGACAATGCTAAAGTAAAAGTAGAAAATGAAAATGTGGTTTTAAGAAACCAGTGTAAGGATCTGGAGAATGAAATCACTGTTTCAAAAAACAAGTTGCGAGATCTAGAAACTGAAATCACTGATTCAAGAAGTCATTGTAAAGAACTGGAGAAAAAATTGAAAAATATTTTGGAAGAGAATCTTACCAGGTCTCAACAAAACACAAGGGCTCGACCACTTGCCAACAGCACAAGTCCTCCACCAGTTGCTAACAGTACCATGCCAGTTGCTAACAGTACCATGCCAGTTTCTAATAGTACCATGTCAGCTGCTAACAGTACCAGGACAGCTGCTAACAGTACCATGCCAGTTGCTAACAGTACCAGGACAGCTGCTAATAGTACCATGCCAGTTGCTAACAGTACCATGCCAGTTGCTAACAGTACCAGGACAGCCGCTAATAGTACCAGGACAGTTGCTAACAGTACCAGGACAGCTGCTAACAGTACCATGCCAGTTGCTAACAGTACCATGCCAGTTGCTAACAGTACCATGCCAATTGCTAACAGTACCAGGACAGCTGCTAACAGTACCAGGACAGCTGCTAGTAGTACCATGCCAGTTGCTAACAGTACCATGCCAGTTGCTAACAGTACCATGCCAATTGCTAACAGTACCAGGACAGCTGCTAATAGTACCAGGACAGCTGCTAATAGTACCAGGACAGCTGCTAACAGTACCAGGACAGCTGCTAACAGTACCATGCCAGTTGCTAACAGTACCAGGACAGCTGCTAATAGTACCAGGACAGCTACACTTGCTAGTAAAACAAATGCTGCTACACTTACCAGTGC
>JAUUEI010004791.1:0-10022 GCA_032274625.1 Depressigyra globulus
CCCCCCCCACACACACACACCCAAGCAAACCCCAAAACAAAACAACTGTTTAATGTCTTAATCCAAATGATTCAGGTAATATCTTGTTTCTATGAATAGTTAAGACTCTAAATCCTGAGCATAAGATTGCACCTTGCATAAAATCATTATCTATTTATTAAATAAGCTTTTTCATATATTCATAAAACAAATAGGAGACTATCATGAATAATATATCTAAATATATAAAAGCTGTATGTTTTATGATAGAACCCCCACCCCCCACATACACAAACAAACAAACTTGAAACTGGGTACAACTTAAGACATCAGGCATTAATTAACAGCCAAAACAAAACAAAACAAAACAAAAATATGACATTTCTTTTTATTTACAATTAAATAAATGCATGATTTGATGAAAGGCTAACAAAATTATTGTCTAACGAAACTAGCAAATAAAAATGCTGTAAGTTTCATGTTTAATGCACAACATTGAACATCAGTAGTGTTACATAGTAACAATATATGTCATATTGAAAATCAACAAAGATTTTAACAGTTTGATTTTAATATTGCAGTGATATGCTATAAGCAATGAACACAGGTGATTATACATAGTAACAGTTCGATTTGTAACATATTGATTTTTTTAAACTTTCAGATCTATTTGGAGTCAGTTACTGTAAATATCGTATTCTCCCTATGTGTAACTATTGATATTTCTCTCCAAAGAAGGAACTTCAGTCTGTGACCAAAGTAGGATAAACAATTCAACAATTTTCTAATTCAGCTACTGTAATTAATAAAAACCTGTTAAAATGCACAGGCAAACATTTCCTGTCTAATTATCTTTGTCGACCATGAATAAATGTCCGATATCATAGAACCATAAAAAAAAAATTCTTCTTTGACTGGCTTTAAAACTGGTGAATACAATATATATGTTTTTAATGGTTGTGCAGTAGGGGGAACAGGGGGTTCTAACAATTTAAATCCATGTAATTTTTACATGATATATTAGAATAATGTCTACCAGTAGCAAGTTATATCCAGAAATTAAATAACTGTTATGGTTAATTAACACTGAAGCACTGGTTTGTTTCGTTCCATTTTAGGTTCCTTAAACACCCCCCCTCCCCCATAACAAATAGCATCTATTCTGCAAGGTAACTCAATCAGCTAAAATGCAAGCTTGATTCTAAAGATTGAAAGTAACACTCCTCAGAAGTTGATATCCCAATTCCCACCAAAAATCAGTAACATAGAGAGAGAATAATCATCTTAAATGTATATTCACCCTAGTTTTAACTATGGACTAAATTTAATCTAGTTTGGACTACAATTAAGTTTTAGTTTTGTTCTTAAATAATAAATGTATTTACATAATGCCAAATATATAAATAGTACTTAGAATACAGTGCAATGGACCAGTTGTACCTAAGTGTACACAGCAATCGCACAACACATAAAATAAAAACAGATACAGGATTCTGAATTGAAAAACTGACCGATTATCCAATACCGGTGAAAAACAAAAAATAATTGTGGATGAAATCACTCAAACACTGTCGACACATTAAAATATTCATAGACAAAACTATAAAACAGACATGATGTCTTAAATTCGATGCTCAAATGAAACCTAGAGCTGTGTGGTTGACAGCAAATGAAATAATAATTTGTAATATTGCACTGGTAATCTCAGACACAAGTATTGGATCTGACATGTTTCTCTTCCTTCAAATGGCATGTATTTTAAAGTGGAAAACTATTTCATTGTAAAAATAAATGTGTTAAAACAAACCTAAGTTGTTTTCGCAAGCCAACCAGCCTTGTAGGCGCAGTGGTCTAAGTCTAAAAGGCTGGTAGGTACAGGGTTTGTCTCCCGGTATGGGCTCAAACCCAGAGCATGTTCTTAAGGGCTCAATGGGTAGGTGTAAGTCCACTACACCCTCTTCTCTTTCACTAACACGCTCATTAACCTCTACTAACAACTAATCACTGTCCTGGACAGACAGCCCAGATAGCTTAGGTGTATGCTCAGGACAGCGTGCTTGAACCTTAATAAAAAGTAAAGTAAAGTCTGGTTTATTTAACAACGCCACTAGAGCACATTGGTTTTTATTACCATCGGCTATTGGACGTCATACATATAATAATTCTGACATATGTCTTTAGAGGAAACCAGTAGGTCATGGTGACCCAGTTATGATGCAGGGTAGTACTCTAGCTTACTACTAGTATACCAGTGTACCAAAACAAACTTGACAACCCTGCAGCAAACACAATGGAATATATTCATTGGACAATAAATATTCATAGAGGTTTTAACCAAATAGGATGAAGGATTAATGGATCAACATTTCTGTAACTTAATACTTCCCATAGTTTAAATGCAGCCATGTAAAATTTGCTAAATAAATACATTTGTCAATATAAGTCGCAATTAAAATGACTAAACAAGTTTTAAAATTACAATACAAAACAGTTAGAACCATATACAGATTTACTGTTAAGAAACCATGGTACATAAAGGTTAACATAAAATATCGACTTTTAAAACATGCAAATGACTTCATGATTTAGTCTTTTATTTTTCTGTAATGTTTTGTAAAATCTAGCAGACCATATGTAATTGCCGTACCACAATGGTCATGTAATACATCTTTCTATAAAAAACACAATGTCATCAGCAACATTTGTAGGTTACCTGAGTAAATCACGACAGTTTGCCGATTCTTGTTAAAATTATAAAAACCTGAAAATTCTTACAATTATTATAGCCTGTGATCTGTTCCACTGATATTGAATATACTTATAATTATCAAAGCCTGTCATTCGTTACATTGATATGAAGAGGTATAAGATGTCATGCCTATGTCTTTCTCACAGGATCACATAATTATTACAAAAAAAAATTCATTCAAAGATACAATTCCCTAAATTAGGCCACATCACCTGCTGAAAAAAAGTAATTCATATCAAATCCATTATTCCAGGAAAAAATATAATTAACACCACAATTACACATAACTTTTACAATCTGTTAATTTTCTAACCATAATTGAACGATTTGACTTCAAACTATTGTAATAGTTTATAACCATTTGGTTTTTAAGTTTTAAAGAAATATATATTGAAAAAAAGAAAAGGTAACTCATGGTGTGGTTTCAACAAGTAAGCCAGGTTACAGAAAATAATATATATTTTCCAAGTGATCCTGTTTTTTTAACAACACTCAACACATTTTAATTACGGTTATATCAGCGTTGGACGTATGGTTACTTTGATAAAAAAAAAACAATGGCTGGAATTGATCCTAGACCAACCATGCATTAGATGGGAACTGTACCACTAGGCTATGCTGCCCGTTCCAAGTGATCCTTCACTATAATACAAATAAACTGCTATTTAATATTAACACACATCACATCATTCCACTCCTGGTGGGGTGCAGCACACTTCTTTAACCAGCAAAGGCCTCCATGTTGGTCTTTGGCTTCTTAAAGTCTTGAGATTGATATTCTTGATATTCAGGATCTAGCTTAGTCCGTTGAGAGTCAGTCGCCTGATGTATTTGGGTAGCAAAATCACACCTCTTGGAGCCATCAATAGGGCTTTCGTCCCTTTCCAACCAGTGCCCAACAACTGGTAAACCAAAGGCCATGGTATGTACTCCTGTCTATGGGAAAGTACATATAAAATATTCCTTGCTGCTTTTTCAAAAGGAGTAGTAGCCCATATGAATTACTCTGATATAATCATAGATAAAATGTGTTAAGTTTGACATTAAATAAATCACTTCTTTCTTTCTTTCTTTCCTTCCATCTAGTGTCTGTGAATAGGATCACATAATTATTACTTGAAAATAAATTCACTCAAAGTTACATTTGTCTAAATTAGACGACATCTACTGCTGAAAAAATAATTCATATCAAATCCATTATTCCAGAAAAATATCATAATTAACACCACAATAAAACATAACTATACACGGTTACTTTTATAGTCCATAATTGAACTATCCAAGTTCAAACTATTTTAATAGTTGATAAACCACATGGCTTTTAATTTATTTTTTTAAATATATTGAAAAAAGAAGAAATAAATCAGTAGTTTTAACATTTCAGCCAGGTTACAGAAAATAATATATTGTTTCCAAGTGATCTTTCACTATGATACAAGTAAACTGCTATTTAATATTAACACACATCACATCATTCCACTCCTGGTGGGGTGCCGCACACTTTAACCAGCAGGGCTTTGGTGCTGGTCTTTAGCTTTTTGATGTCTCGAGACATTCTTGACCTGCATGGCCCAATTTCACCTCAACAAACACTGTCCACAGTGGATGCAATATCCAGTGTTAAGGTGTTAAATTCTGGTTTAATGATCAAGGATAGTGTACTATCCTACTGATGTTTGTAACAAGACTTCTTCCAGGATGATCTATCAGTCATCATCTATGTAATAGTCATCTGGATAATCATCATAATCTGCAACTAAACAAGAGGTTGCCAAGTCAATAATAGAAAATCAATGAGTTAACAACAAAGAAAGATTAACTACTGGGTGTCAAACAAAAGTTTATTTTATGATGCTCTCAACAGATTTTATTATGGTCAATATGTCATCTGATATATGGCTAACGACCACAAAATAGGTGAAACCCACTGCTGCAACTCCATATCACGGTATATAGTAAATAATCTATGAATTAAACTCATAATAAAAATGATGCGTAACTGTTTTTGTCTTATTAAAAACAATTCAAGAAAATCACTTTAATAAAAACCTGAAAACTGAATAGCATTGACCTATTCCTGCATATAAACAACCTATATAATAAACATTAAAAAAATTGACATTTATAGATGAAAAATATTATCCACTCAATACACAATAAAAACACAGAACAATTGAAAGTATGATTGCACATGCCAATTGTAGTTATACTTTGCACGTCCTAGGTATGGAACCGTGTCACAACATGCTATGGTTACAGTCTGTTTAATTGAAAACATATTTTATTGTGCAAAGAACAAAAGGATCGGGCACAAGTTTACCAACTTACGAGGCCTTCTCCTATATACATACAATATACATAAATAATATATTTCTAAAATAGCCAAAGCTAACTAGAGGAAAAACATAGTAGATACAAAAGAATATAAGAAAAGGAACAGCAATACAAGAAAAGACACAAATGACACTACATGTGCAATCAAACACTTGTTATCACACTCATAAAATCCACATCATAATTGATATACGTCATTAAGTCTGTTTCAAAGTTTTAAAAATATTTATTCAGGCTTATTAAATATAAATGGAACTTTCATCTATAAAAGGTAACTTCTTGCTGTTTATTGTGCCTTTTGTTTCCTTTTAGTAATAGGTCATAATAACGCTAATCCAGTTTTCAGGTTTTCATGACAAGGATTTTCATGAATTGTGTGTAATAAACGAAAAACAGTTTCTCATAATTTTGATTAGGACTTTAATGACATTACATATATGAAGATGTGATAAATTGTTTACAAATGTATTAAAATTATTATAGCTTTAGAATAAAAAGTTATAAACTAATCAAGTATTAAACATGGCATGATCAAAATATGACAACCCATCTGATGGAGAGAATGAGGAAGATTTTATAAACATCTTACACATCTCACTAACTAGATTAATAAATATACCTGGTTCCTGCCCAAATAGTTTTGCAGCACTAATATTAACTTCCTCCTCCTCCTCAAAGTAGTCCTCTCCAGTTTCATCATCTATCACATCCTCAACTAGAAATAAACCCACAAGAATTATTTTGATATACTCCACAACAAAACAGTTAATTACTTAATACAAGTTTAAAAATATTAACATCTTCCAGGGCTTCTAGAATTTAAAAAACATTTCACTAGCCATGGGATCAATGATTTTCATAATTCACTAGACATAAATAGAAATCCACTAGCCCTAGTGATATCTATATTCATTTAACTCTAAATTTATAGAAATTCTTCATTTTTTCACTAGCCGTCGAGCAAATTGATAGCAGTTAATGAAAATCACTAGCCGGGGTGGTGGTGGTGGTGGTGGTGGTGGTAGGGCTACCTTATTCTTCCATCTGAAGCAGTTTTGTGATGACAAAGTATTTTAATTGTCTCTGTGGGACAATGATTAACCTATTAGGGTTCGCAATGCTGAATCGACTCAAACACAGAGCGACTTTTTAAGGCCTCAATGGGTGGGAGTGAGATCACTAAACCCTCTTCTCTATACCTAACAACTAAAAGTTAACCCGTGTCTAGATAGACAGTCAAGATAGCTGAGGCATGTTCCCAGGTCATTGTGCTTCTTTTAGTGTCATGGGCAATGTTATTGATCTACTTGAATATTTCAATTTGATGGAGAAGAAAAAACCCAGTATTGTTCAAAACTTGGGATTGTTTGCTCTTATTACAAATTATCATTTGATTGGTTGTTGGTTTGTTTGAGCCAGTGATTTGGTCTAGTGGGAAATGCATTACGCTTAAGACGTCAGGTTAATCAATGAAAAAAATAATAACATATTCAATTAATAAAACATTTAAGATATTGTTGTCTCCTAGTGTGGATTCCTCAAAATTCACCTTCCTGAATCATCTCTGTAGTTTCCATAAAAAGGCACCAAAAAGAATCCATGCTTCTCTCTGATCAGAGTAACTTACATGATGACAAAATAATGTAATGATGTCATTTTGCTAAGCAACATTATCTTCTCAAGCATTAGCGCTGTGTATTTTTAGGACTTATTTACTTTTATTTCAGAGAATTTTGTGATAAATAAAATACTGTATTCGTTCCCATAAGAAAACATCTATATTACAACTCATGTGTTTTCGATTGTACATCAGTCGTTTAGAATCCTCCATTTCTTTTCTGGTTTAAATCTTGTAGCAAAGTTAAACATCCATCCATTTTATCTCCTGGTAAGTTTTATCTGAAAAACAATTAACCCCAAAAGTTACAAAATTCATGTTGGGTAAAAATGGCATCTCACCTTTAGGATCATATTGGACTGGTCCACTTTCCACCAATACCTCAGGAGTGCTGCTGGAAGGTTCTATTTCAAATTTTACTCTCTTTGATGCTGGCCCCTGAATAGAAACAACATTAAATTGGAGCTCAAGTCAAAACATTATCTTAGATGCTGTCAATTTGTTTGAAAACATAAAAAAACTCTGGTTACTAACACAGGTAGCCATGTCACAAAGATTTTTTTTTTATGTTTAACGACGCACTCAACACATTTTAATTTACATATGTAAATACGTTTATATCTGCGTTGGACGCATGATTACACCCAGTGGCTAGCTGACGGGGATCGATCCTAGACCGACCGCACATCAGGCGGGCTCTGTACCACTGGGCTATGGCACCCGCTATGTCACAAAGAAATTAAAATCAAATGAAAGCATATTTTAAAACCAAAATCAACATTGGTAAAATAACTTTTTAATCTCCAAATCTATGGTTTTCATTTGCTAATTTATAGAAAATGATTAACATTACTAGTGATATGTTAAATAAGCATAGTTTATTACTAACTACTGTGAGTTAAATGTACCTGAGTGACATCTTTTTTAATATCAAAATGTAGCCTTGGTTTCTTGAATCTGAAAACAAATGATAAAGTATGTTTTATTGAGTCTCATATCATTTACTTAATTTGAACACTTACACACCTTGAAAAACATAATCACAGTTTACCACATTACAATTATAGCATCTTTAAAATTAATTGTAGTATCTTTAATCTCTTATTTTAGAATATTTATCTTTAATTTTAGCACATTTAAAATTAACAAAAATTGTCAAAGAACAGAATTTTGGCTGCTTGTATCCCCGTTTAGTCGAAAGGAAAAGTGTTCTGCACATGCTCAGTATTGTCAAACTATCAAATTTACGACATTAATGTTTACCTTTGTCAATTTTGAAATAAAGTTTTTGAAAAGGTAAGTACACATTTACTTTTTGCCTCTGTTCAAGTAGCAATTCCAACAGGTGGTGAGAAAACGTCAATTTTTAACTTCTCTCGAAAGGCGTACTATGGTTTTTTAATTGATGCAAGTCATGTGACCTTTTACACCATTGATCCGGATACATCTGGTTTTCTGACCATCAACCAACAGCCGACACTTTTCAAGTGACCATGATATCATACTGCTCTTGTTGTTTAGGTATGCATTGAGATTGTAGTTAATATGGTGCCAAAGTTCAAAATGCGTGAACTTTTTATAAATAATACCTTGCAGTGTGCATAAAATTAATTCTAACCTTTTTATTGAAAGACCACTTTGAGAAAGGAAATGTGTTGTCATATCAGTGATTTCAGTTGTGCAGACTTTGAATACACCCCGGAAGTAAAATAGTACACCTTTCGAATTGGTACGCCTTTCAAAAACTAGCAATATGTTTTTTTTTAAATATGAGCTCTTAAGGCAAGATCATACAGTTTTAAAATTTGCAACAAGATCTGATAATTATTTAAATTCTATCATTTTACTTTAATATTAGCTTCTATTGTTGCAATAGTTATTATAACTAACTTTTATACATTATTTATGTGTATACATTTATTGTTATTATAGTTATTACTATTAAATTGTATATTATATATGTGTATATGTAAATAATGTATTGTGAGTGGAACACATTGTAAAATGATCAACACTTTAATAAAGATTTGTATTCATCAATATAATTATGTAAATACAGGAAAATAAAAATACTTTTTGCAAAATTAATCAAGAAATGTACCGAATAATATTGCAAAATTCATCTTTTTAAAAAGAAGTTTTACAGGCCACAGGATTTCAAATTCTATGGGAAATACTTTTTGAGTTCCGTGCCCTTGGGTTATGGGAACCCATCGGAAAGTGTTTTTAGGTTCCGTGAAAACAAGTGACGGGAACCCGTTTTATACCTCTCAAGTACGTGCATAGCATCGACTTTAAATGTGTCGACATCAATGGCAGTAAAATGTGATTGTGTCCGAAACATTCTCCAGTAATTTAATATAGAAGTAAAATTATTTATAACATATACATTATTATTGAAAAGTCGACATAATAATCATGGGAAACGAAATGTTGGTTCTGCGGTTTTGCCGACACGGTACTGACACGCTACTGGTAACGATCGCTACCGTGAAATCCTGGGGCCTAGCTTTACCTGTTTAAAATGGGTTTTTGTTCTGTTTTCACTTTCACAGGACTCTCAACAGCTGGTTCCGGTGGTGTTGGGTTAGTTGCCATCTTTGCAGGACTTTCAAACAATGCTGAGGCTTGGTAGTTGAGATTGTTCAACACATCGTAGTTGATTTTGTTTGACAGTTTTTTCTCATGTAGCAACATGGCGACAGCTTCCCTCGCTGTCGACGCTTCTCCCATCGGTTGTCTTTTCTTGTACGGCTTCTTCTTCTAAAAATACAGAATACTGACTTTAGACTTTAACATTTAAAAAAAAACCATACTACTATAACATTAGCCGAGATTAACTGTATGCAAACAGTGTAGGAGGGTGTACTGTAGGCAAACAAAACCTCGACACTACTACAAAGTAGCCCAGATTACAGGAAACCCAAGCATCTGTAAGGAAGACCAGTATCACAAATTACATAAAATTCACTTCTATGAAGTATGGGTCAGACCACACATATAGCAATTAATCTATTCATCATATCTTGGCAGGTCTATGGAATTACTAAAATAAATTACAAGTCAGCTGGGCTAGTAAATATAAAAATCTATTATCATTAGACCGAGATTTTCGACATATTTAAGGGCTACTTAACCATAAATAAAATAAACCATTTTTCAGCAGAGTATAACTTTCTTTGCAAGTAAAACAAATACAAGAAACAAAAAAACTGTACTAAGAAAACAAAGTTCCTCTGACACTGCAAATTGTCGTCATTAAGATCACGGGCGCCATAGCCCAGTGGTACAGTGCCCGCCTGATGCGCGGTCGGTCTAGGATCGATCCCCGTCAGCTAGCCA
>JAUUEI010005235.1:0-10018 GCA_032274625.1 Depressigyra globulus
TCCAATAGCCGATGATTAAATAAAAATCAATGTGCTCTAGAGGCGTCTTTAAATAAAACAAACTTTACTTTACTTTATCATTTTTATGATGAGTGAACAGTTTTAGGTATTTGACGAGCGAAAGCGAGTCAGATACCAAAACTTTTCACGAGTTTTATAAAATTGGTTTGGCTTGCAAGCTAGTATAGTATTTTATCTATTACAAACCAACATGTACATCCAAGCCATAACACAAAAGTAAGCTGGCATCACGACCGAGTTCCTTCATTTTTGTTTTATTATTTGTGTCAGTCGCATGACATGACATGACATCATTATGGAAGATTGCCTATAGAAGTGCAGTTAGCCAAACAACGTCAAGATCCGCCAGTAAGTGCGTGCCAATATTACACTAGCTAGATATTGAGTCATTGTTATGACATGAGCAATATCTTAAACTGATGTGTATTAAATATGCGCAGACTATGACAAGCAGACTTATGTGACACAGGTGTACATGTACATAATATATTTGTATTATAAATTATCAATAACAGATGGTCATTTAGAACCACCAAAATGCAAATAAGCATTGTATACTTTCAATCTTTTCTTGGTAATGGACACCCCCCCCCCCAATATTACCTTCAAGGGCATTTTTGACATTTGGCCTATCATTGTTCCACCAATTAATTGGGGTTTTTTTTGTTGGTTTTTTTGTTTAACAACGCACTCAACACATTTTAATTTATGTAAATACGGTTATATTGGCGTCGGATGCATGATTACGTCGAAAAAAAAACCCAGTGGCTAACTCACGGGGATCGATCTTAGACCGACCGTGCATAAGGCAGGCACTATACCACTGGGCTATGGTGCCCGCTCCAACTGATTGTCAAACCTTTCATACTCAATAGTGTAATTAAAACCAAGCTGGCTCTCAATATAAACAAATACATACTCAGATTTCTGAAGTTCAATAAAAACAAAACAAAAAACAACACAAGTTACTATAGCAACAAATAATTTATTGTGACAAACCAGACTGTACAATCATATTTATTAACACATATACAAACACTGCACTACTTTATAAGCAAGTCATAACTGGCAAGCAAACTTTCTTAGAAACTGTTTTGGTCATTTCAAAATGAAATTTTTTCTTGTATGTGTGTGTGTGTGGTGTGTGTGTTGTTGTGTGTGTGTGCGTATGTGTGTTGTTGTGGTTGTGCTGTGGTTGTGTTGTGTATGTTGTGGTTGTGTGGGTGCTGTGTGTATTGTGTTTGTTGTGTGTGTGTGCGTGTGTGTTGTGTTGTGGTTGTGTTGTGGTTGTGTTGTGTATGTTGTGGTTGTGTATGTTGTGGTTGTGTATGTTGTGTTTGTGTATGTTGTGGTTGTGTATGTTGTGGTTGTGTATGTTGTGTTTGTGTATGTTGTGGTTGTGTATGTTGTGTGTGTATGTTGTGTTTGTGTATGTTGTGGTTGTGTATGTTGTATTGTGTATGTTGTGGTTGTGTATGTTGTGTTTGTGTATGTTGTGGTTGTGGTTGTGTTGTGGTTGTGTTGTGGTTGTGTTGTGGTTGTGTATGTTGTGGTTGTGTATGTTGTGGTTGTGTATGTTGTGTTTGTGTATGTTGTGTTTGTGTATGTTGTGGTTGTGTATGTTGTGTTGTGTATGTTGTGGTTGTGTATGTTGTGGTTGTGTGGGTGCTGTGTATGTTGTGGTTGTGTTATGGTTGTGTTTGTGTATGTTATGTTTGTGTATGTTGTGGTTGTGTATGTTGTGTTTGTGTATGTTGTGGTTGTGTATGTTGTGGTTGTATATGTTGTGGTTGTGTATGTTGTGTTTGTGTATGTTGTTTGTGTATGTTGTGGTTGTGTGGGTGCTGTGTATGTTGTGTTTGTGTATGTTGTGGTTGTGTATGTTGTGGTTGTGTATGTTGTGGTTGTGTGTATTGTGGTTGTGTATGTTGTGGTTGTGTATGTTGTGTGTGTGTATGTTGTGTGTGTGTGTGTGTGTGTGTTGTGTGTGCGTGTGTGCGTGTGTATGTTGTGTGTGTGTGTGCTCGCGTGTGTGTGTGTGTGTATTGTGTGTGAGATTTCTGTGATTTGAAATTTCTAGGTAAACAAGTGAGAGACTCACAATTCTAAACACTGCAGAGAATCTTGTGAATCACTTTCTAGATGCAGAACACTAGCTTTGCATATTTAAATACGTTTTTTGAAAACATACAAAATGTAAGCCACTATAATAGCGGACATTGTTAATAAGGGTAAGAACATAGAATGAAATGTCCAATTTCAAAACATTGTGTTTATCCTCTTACATGCTTGTAACTACATAGGCCTACATGTGTCATGTGTCATGCGATTAGCTAAAACATGCTTCGTAAATTCAGCCCCAAATGATTTCATGCTGCCAAAAAGATATATTTTCTTCTTTCAAGTTTCTGCAGTTATATTCACAAAATGTTCCATTCTCAGCAATTATATGTAAATCAAACAATAAATTTGACGAGACAATGTAAGTATAAAACAAAATGGGACAGAATTTTTAAAAATCGGAAAACATCCAAATGTCTTCTAACATGTTAACAAAAATACACAATTATTAGTAATAATCATAAAACAGTATTTTTTTAATACAAAACAGTAGTTACCATTGGTGATGCAAATTAACATGAGGATTTAAAATAAATATTCATGAATCAAACATTGTTTTCGGGACTTGAGCATTGTTTTCAAAACTTGTTTTTTAAGTGTATATATGCACTGCGTAAGTAAATTGTTTATATTGCTTTTATCTTCTAAAGCATGATTTATATAAGAAGACCATTGTTTTGCAGTTGATGCAATTGTAAATCAATTACAATTCATTGCTTAATAGCAATTAGATCAATCAAAATCATGGACGGTATAGTGTGTGAAAAGAATCAATAATTATAAAAAGCAAAAACAAGAAGAAAAAATCTACAAAAGTAGAATTGAATTTTTGTCATGGTGACAATAATTGGCAATTTCTATAAAACAAATTACCTGTTTTTCAAAACTATACACTTTCGAATTTGCCATTCACCAAATTTCATGATTTGTCATCCATTAAATAAAGTAACTGGGTAGTATAGAGTATGACTTTGATAAGGAAACACCAAAACATTTTAGAGAGGATGCATTGATGAAGCTGATGAAGGTGACAATCTGCAATCTGCATGTACCGGTTGTAATGACTGAAATCTGGAGTCATATTTAAACCTGGGAGATTAATGAGCCATACTCCAACAGCTACACTCCTAATTAAACAATGTTCACACACATTCCCAGTTATAACGACATCATAACAACTCAAACAAGTATTTACCAAAATTAGTTTGTTTTATTTAATGACACCACTAGAGCATATTGTTTTTTTAATCATAGGCTATAGTATGTCAAACATAAGGTAATTTTGACATGTAGAAAATTGTACTAATTTACAATGGAAATAAGGAGATTTTTGAAGCACTTGCTTTAAACAATCTGAAGTCACTTTGTATGTTTACTAAATCATATATTTCCCCTGGTGTGATGGTATGCACTGTCAGATACTTTGTCTTTAGCACATTACTTCCTTTCTGCATCATCTGTAGGACAAAGTGGGTGCCATAGCCCAGTGGTACAGAGCCCGCCTGATGTGCGGTCGGTCTAGGATCGATTTCCTTCAGCTAACCACTGGGTGTTTTTCTGGACGTAATCATGCGTCCGACACCGATATAACCGTATTTACATTTGTAAATTAAAATGTATTAAAACACGTCCTACAGTTTCCTTAACCACTGACATGTCTCAATATACATACAGAAAGTAAAGTTTCTTTTATTTAACAACGCCTCTAGAACACACATTCATTTTTTATCACTGGCTATTGGATGTCAAACATATGGTAAATCTGACATGTCTTTAGAGGAAACCTGCTGCTGCCACATAGGCTACTCTTTGCGAAAAGCAGCAAGGGATCTTTTATATGCACTTTGCCATAGACAGGATAGTACATACCACAGCCTTTGGTATACCAGTTGTGGGGCACTAGTTGGAACGGAAAAAGCCTAATTGATGGGTCCATTGAGGTGGTTTGATCCTGTGACTGCGGCACCTCAGATGAGCGTTCAACCGACTGAGCTAGATCCAGCCCCTATACATACAGATGAGAAGAATATTTTAATTGAGAAACAAGAAATAGTTAACAGAAATACCGTAGATCCTGAAAAATGTGAATCAGTGTTATTCGCATTAATAATACGATGCATTTATTTCTGACTTGGTTTGAAAATATTTATTTACCTGCAACTATGTCTTGATGATCGGCCAACAGCCATAAGTTTTCTCTTTGTGTCTTTCAAAGAAAGCATTAAAAAAATGAAAATATGTGTACATGATAATCGCTTATCTTATTTTATTGAACAGAACTAAAATCAACACAGGATACAACTCACACAAATTTGTTTCTAATTTTGATTATTATTCATACTTACCTAGTGCTAACACAACAAAAATGCTATATGTATACAGAGTCATCAACGTAATTACTGCATAATTATCTCCCTTATCGGATGTGAGACTATTGCTTCCTAATTGGTTCAAAGTCAACCTGACCAAACCTAGGAAGTCCTCCCTTTTAACGTTTTGTTGTGTTAGCACTAGGTAAGTATGAATTTTCTAATAGTCTTATTCAACTTACGTGCTAACACAACAAAAATGCTATAACGTGGAATAACAACGTTAGAGCACGAGAATTCAACACTAATGGGAGGAGGTAAGAAAAAAGAAGACTTACCCGTTCGACCAAAAGTGGACCTCCAATGCAGCATGGTATTAAAATGTTTAGATTTTTGTCATCTAGTGATAACACGATGATTAGACATACACGTCATACCATGGAAAATGTTGTCCAAGCCACTAAATGTTTGAATTTTGAAACAAAATTCTCCTAATTGGAGGAGGGAAAACATCTCTTTAGGGAATGAACAAAAAGCCCTCGACTGCCCCAGTCACAAACATCCAGTGTATCGGATATTGGGCTACTATCTCAAGTTCAACTTCCGCTGGTGCCTGGCCGAAACAAGGGTCTCCCCCCTCTCGTAGCTCTATGAACCGACACAACCTGTTGTGCCGTGATGACTTCAGAAGATCGTGCAAAACGAGATTGGAGGAAAAGTCTCTTTGTCCGCACTGCCGCAAGGTAGTGAAAATAGACGATCGGTGAATTTTAACTGTCTGGACCTTTAGCTTCCTTTCCTGTATTAAATAGAGGAAGTATTCGGCTAGATTGTTGACACCAAGGGACTGCAATCCCGTTCAGTCGCCCAACAATCCAAGCGTTCCAGTGACATTGATAAATGGCCTCCATAGAGGGGCGCTTTACTGTGGAGACGAGTTTTGCAATGTGCTCCGAAAAACCTCTGCCTCACAAGGAAGACTTGACAACTTCCACGCGTGAAGTCGGAACACTTCCGGCTTTGAATGCCAAACCGTCTGCCTCAGTTGTTGACTGAGGAGATCCAGGATTAGTGGCAGCCGCACCAGCTCATCCACTAGCACGGTTGCGCCATCCAACATGGGGCTATCAATGTCACCTGGCACAGAGCTGGTGATTCAATCTGGTTGCGAACATGTCCACTTGTGGATTGCCCCAAAACCCCAACTATGATGAAATGTGCTTCGCCATCAATGTTACTCCCAGGCATTTGCAAAACTGAAGAACCTCCAAAGCTTTGCGAGCCAACATTCCCAACTTGGTGCTTCACCACCTTTTGATATACGACACCACCGTGGTGTTGTCGCATCTCAATAAAATCGGCCGTTGCTTCGAAAATGGAGGCAAGTGTGGCGAACCGCTTCCTTCGAGAGGACTCCATACCCTGTCAACTGAGCGGTTGCGCCAGAGGTAGCCAAACTTGAAATTAAGTTTGAAACAAAAACCCCAATTAAAGCCTGGTATGACATTTAGGACAGAGTATTGTTTATTTAAACAAAAATCCACAAAGGACACTGAAAAAACTTTTTTTTTGGCAGTAAACAAAAACCACGTCTGTCGAAGTTGACTGCAGAATGAAGAGGAAGCTATAGTCTCACATGCGTAGTGTCTAACATCCTGCAGTAATAAGGTTATGACTCAGTACGTATAGCATTTTTGTTGTGTTAGCACGTAAGTTGAATAAGACTAGTACAAACCATAAAACTATCATAGAAAGATTTTAGTTGAAAACAGTATCTATTTAAATCATGACAAGAAATTAAATGATATACATTATTTTTATTTTAAAAATGTCCTAAACAATTCTGTACCAATCAAAGCAGCCATATCTCAAGTACATTTATTTATTACAAAGAGCAAATGTTGAATTTTAAATAATAAATGTCCCTATGTTATACTTCAAACATTGTAAGTGAACTTTTATAGGAAGAATACAGTTAAAGTTGTTTTGTTTAACGACCCCACTAAAGCACATCGATTTATTAATCATTGGCTATTGGATATCAAACGTATGGTCATTGTGACACAGAGAAACCAGATGCAATTTTCTATTGTAACATGGGATGTTTTATATGCACTTTCCAATAGACAGGACAGTACATACCATGGACTTTGGTATACCAGTCGTGGAACACTGTTTGGAACGGAAAAAAGCCCAGCTGATGGGCCATCATGGAAATTCAATCCTGCGACCTCAGGCATGTGCTCAACCGACTGAGCTAAATTCTGCCCCAAAGAATACAGATAAAAGGATGTTGTAATATAGGTATTCTGTTTGGAAGTTATTCGTATTTAGTTTATATCATGATTTTGTCTCTTGGAAAACTGTTCTTTTATCACAAGCTTGACATTTAATTGTATAGACAGAGGTTAACAACCTTTCCCCAAAAAATCATTGAAGCTTCAGCCAGAACTGTTGAAGAAGTAAATACCTGTAAGTTGACTAATAACCAAACAATCGATAATTCAGTGCATTTTCTCCAGACATATGTTTTACTTTCCTGCACACTGTAACAACATGGCCTGTATGGCCTATTGGTATGTATTATATTAATATTCCCCCACTTTCCATCATAATGACCCATGCAAATTCTAAGCTCACAAATGTTACAATACATTTATATCTAGAAGAATTAAACTAAAATCAATAAACAAAACCAAAATCAATAAATATATATATATAATACCAGATTACTATGTTTTGATATTGTTATTTGGCAAGGTTTAGATAACGGGAGCCTGTTGCACTGTTATCGAACTAAGCCAAATAACTACGATATCAAAATGTAGTAACCTGGTATTATTTTTTATCATGCAACCCTTTTCAAGTATACTTTCTTTAAAAATAAACACATGACTAGCCACCGAAACTCAGGCAGGAAGCAAACAAGAACCACCAGAAATGGTTTGATCATGCGCAGATATTTACTGGTACTGAGGTGGAAACATCAACGTAAACTACAGTGAAACCCTTCAAAACCGGACCCTCAATAAACCGGAATCCCCTCATAACCGGACATTTTCCATGGTCCCACCCCTCTAAACTGCACACCGGACAAACAATTCGGTCCCAATATGTCATTTTAGTGTAAATCTTACCCCTGAAAACCGGACGATCAAACCGATACCAATCAATATGGTGCCACTAATTACTCCTAATAGTCATTTCGACTGGATTACCTGTCTGCAAACACCGACAGGTAGTGTAATATGCACAAGGTCGGGTTCGCTGTTATCAACGTAATTACCAATCTATGCTGCGGAGGAAGCAAGGATGACATCTTGAAAATAAACAATTAAGACTCACCGGCAGCTTTGATATTTAATTACCTATTGTAAACACATGCAGTGGTCATTGGAGTCCGATTGTAAGCTGTGCCGAAATATTGAGAATGTCACAGTATTCATGTTACCAAAAACAACTTTTCATGCGTTGTCAACCAATCAGGGATATCAGCGGTATATGAATATTAAACAGCTGACCTAATTTCCTTGAAAAGGCGCGATTCGGTGTAAAATTCAATGAAAACCTTTCTATTTGCCAAAATATGTTTTTTGATTTTCCTTCACATAGCGTATTTAATAGTTTTTCAACTCTTTTAATTAGAAAGACATTTTAACTTATAGTTAGCGTCAGTGCATGAAAAACGATGTTTCGAGATTATTCGTTTCGACTAAACACGTTTCTTTGACTAGCCTGACAAAAATATGCCTCTGTATAACAAAATATTATGGTCAAAAATATCATTACAACATGGACAGTTCGCTTCTTCTAAAAACTGGCAATCGCAGCAGTAATAGCCACTAAAAAACGCCGCCTGTCGCCCACTAATTAACAAACCAGGAAATGCATACATCGTTTAGAGTACCATGTGACAAAAGTTTTGTCTTTGAAGAGCTCGAAACGATTGAGTTCATTCAATCTTTTTTTTTTTTTACCAAACATAATTGGCATAATTGAAAACCGTTTGCTAACTGCATAGGCTAAAGAAGATAATATCACTTTCCCATTTTATGGAGTACTGGTGGTATTTCCATCAATGCTGACCCACCCATCAAAACCGGCCACCTCTGAAAACTGGACATTTTACTTGGTCCCGTGGGTGTCCGGTTTAGAGGGGTTTCACTGTACTTGTTTTGTCATTTAACTGTTTAATTTAAATCTCTGGCTTGTTCCAAATAGGGGCGGAAGCAAGACATTTGAAAACTAAATGCATTCTAATGGCATTGTATATATAACAGGTTATTGTTGTATTTAGTTTGGCATTTTTTCTGGAAATGAATGTTTTTAATTGTCATGCGCAGTATTCATTTCCTAGTAACCATATAACACTCATGTGTTATCATGCAGATGTTACCAGGTAACTAGAAGCTTGGTTGCATGATAAATATATATATATATACAGTGGAACCTCGATAATCCGGTCTCCGATAGTCCGGAAACCCCACTCTGTAAATGTGTTTGTTAATCAAGATATTCAGCTTCTGGAACCGGACGGTCATTTTCCAAAACAAAGTGTAAAATATAAAGACTATTTGTTTTGTTTAACCGGAGGCCGTTTAAGAATTATAAATCATTTGATCACAAAAAGAGTAACAGTGCTGTGTTCATTGAACCGTAGTCGTAATCAAAGCTGCACATTTGTAATACTTCTGATTTGTTTAAAGGTTTTGTTCCGTAGTGCTCACATATCGGTGCAAGTTAATATTTAATTTAGGGCCAAACTACAAATCATCATCAAAGGTAAACACTATTAAATGTTCATAATCAAGAAAAACTATTGCTCGTGTTACCATAGGGAAAATTAACATCACACCATTTGTGAACTTGTTTGTAATTGGCTAAGAGCATTTCGACAGCAAATGAAGTCACGTGACTTCCATGTTGACAAAGCCGTCAGTCTACTGTCAAAGTGCATTCAAGACAATGGGTGCAGACATGACTAAAGTGTTCAAAGTTCTCTGTCTAAGAGATTTAGTTCAGTTATTTCTAAAGTGTATCGAAGACAGCGTAGTGCTGTAAATGGTCAATATTTTAATGTGGTATATAATAAAAGTCATACCTCCCTGGCCTGTGAGATATCTGACGGGTAGTAACTAGAAGTTCCCATACCGGTCATGTACACTATTTTCATAAGGTATATAATAACAGTCGTACCTCCCTGGCCTGTGAGATATCTGACGGGTAGTAACTGGACGTTCCCATGCCAGTCATGTACAATATTTTCAAGAGGTATATAATAACAGTCGTACCTCCCTGGCCTGTGAGATATCTGACGGGTAGTAACTGGAAGTTCCCATGCCGGTCATGTACATGGGCTGCTGGTAGATGGGTCCCATCATGGGGGGCTGGGCGAAGGCGATACTGGGCTGCTGATGTAGAGCGGAGAGCTGCTGACTTATCTGCATCAACTGTGGAGCCGTCTGGCTTCTAGAACACAACAAAATACACAATTATTACCCATATGGGCAGCGAGAAGCGGGGAAAGAAAAGTGATCTTGCCTGTGGGAAAGATCACAAAATCTTTC
>JAUUEI010005790.1:0-10002 GCA_032274625.1 Depressigyra globulus
ATGTCAGAATGACCATATGTTTGACGTCCAATAGCCGATGATATAAAATCAATGTGCTCCAGAAACGTTAAATAAAACAAAAACAAATAAACAAACACATATAGTTTTCTCTCAATAAATAAAGATGGACATTTAAAATAGAAGGAAACCAATATGTTACATGACATATTCTGCTGTGTCTCTCAATATTATGCCATCGCATCTGTTTCAATTAGTAGTTTGGAATTGCCGGTTTTATATTGAGAAATATGGTGGCAATTTTAGTTTATAATTTTCTTGTAAAAATTAGTTCTTTTCAGTAAGTTATTGTTGAAAGTTGTAACTGTACAGTTTTTAAAGGATACATTTTTATAAACAATATTTTTATATGGTATCCCTTATTTTGTTTTTAATATTGTAAGTTACATCTGAGATTGAACACGTGATCTTTTTTTTTGAAAGCAAACTCAGGAGTGCATAATTCAACAAAAACTTACGGGGACAGAATTGAAATATGTAACAATGTTATAACGCCTTTACGTGTTCTATAAAGATCAGTGGCACGGTGGTCTAAGCCATTGGACTAAAAAGGCTTGTAGGTACAGGGTTCTTCTCCCGGTAAAGCCACTACACCCTGTTCTCTCTCACTAACACTCACTAACTTCTACTAACAATTAATTACTGTCCAGGACAGGCAGCACAGATAGTTGGTGTGTGCTTAGGACGGCATGCTTGAACCTTAATTGGATATAAGCACAAATATAAAGTTGAAATGAAATGAAAAGATCAAGTAGTCTTATATTTTTTTTTCATTTTTTTTTCAGATATCCTGCTGAAAGAATTCCTGCTTGAGGCACAAGAAAACATGAACTAAGATAAAGAGGCTGCATCACACTGGAACAATTAAGTGTCAGTTGAGATGTCCTTCCAGATTATTGCAGTAATTTATATGTGTTATACGAAGGATAGATTTCAATCTCAGGATATCTTGGTAAATATTACATGTGGATTGATGTATGTCAATGAAATGTGGCAGTTTACTTCTCGACACCTGATGTACTGATATTGTTTACGAATAAACTGTCATGCCTCCCAGTAAGCCTCGTCGCCGGCTTAAAACATGTACAATGTCAACATCGGATGCAAATTGTCTGATCTCTCAACTTCCATCTTCAGATGTTATATGTGGTGAAGCTAGTTCTGTGACAACAAGATCTTTGAAGAAATATCAGAGTTCCAGTAAGGCTGATGGTACAACATGTGGACTAAGAGCTAGGAAGAAACAATCAGAAGTGTTAGAACAAGATAAAGATGTAGAATCTAGTATCAGCATGAAAAGAGAAATCATTCACAAAAACGCTGGTAACCTGTTGGAAACAAATCTTTCTGATGATCAAGAAAGAGATGCAGAATTTCCTACCAGGCCAAGACGAACATTAAGGCGTCCATCTAAGTATAAGGATATTTTTGTTAACGGTCCGAAGAAGTCTAAAGCTGCTGATCCTGAAGTTCATATTAATGAAACTAGACATGATTTGTCACTGCAGTCTAAAAGGTCTTTAAAACATCTAAAAACGGCTTACCATGCTGATTCTAAAGTTGTCGAAGTTCAAGAAGGTAATCATTCCAAAAGTAACAGTCCTAAGATATCTAAGTCAGTCATTGCTAAAGACTTGTCACCACATTCCAAAAGGACCTTAAAACAACCAAAGAAGACAGATATCGGTGTTTCTGAAATCGATACTGTTAGATGTAGCAAGTCGAAAAAATCATTCATTGCCAATCTGAAGCTTCAGCTAAAACCATTAAAAAAGAAGCAAAAGAAAGAAACAAATCGGAAAATAGATAAGAAAGATAAGAAGCCTTCTGTTAAAGAAAAAGCAAACAGACTGAAGCATTCATATGTAGAACGGAAAATGGGAAAGAAAAGTGTTTCCAAAGATAAGCAAACTGCTCACAGTACACATCGTAATAAAAAGTCAGATGTGTCAAAACCTAGACCATTTATGAAGCAGCATGTTGTTAATGTGATTTTGGACCCTAAACTGTTAGGATCTCCCAAAAGCACGTCTACAAAACGAATAACCATACAGAACTCTAATACTGATTCAAAAGCTTGTATTGTGCAACTTAAAGGAAAAACGTATGTACTTAATGCTCCATCAAGACTAGGACAGTTAACACCAGAAAAGATCCTTAGTAAATTGTTACCATATGTAAAAGAAAAGTGTATGATTGTGAAGGAAATGGTAATCAAAAAAAATATATCTTCAAAGACAAATGATTCTCAAGAGAGGTGTCCCCAAGTTAAGGAATCTTTGTCGGGTATTGAAGCCATACTTAAAGCTTCCCAGTTGATTTCCACCAATGACACAACTGCTTCTTCATCACAGAATTCAACCCAAGAAGGAAGCTTCTTAACCTACCCTGTTCATTTACCAAACCAAGATGTTTCCTTTAACACTGTGAGAATATCTAACTCAGAGGCACTTGAAATTTCAAAAACTTTTAATAAATTTACAGAAAAAGAATCTAAATTGATTGAGAAAAAGAATGATATATCATCTCTGCTTCAGATTGTGAAACCAAGGAAATTAGCAAAGGATACGAATGCGACAACTCTTTCAGATAAACGCGATTCTCAAACTGTAGAGAAAGTATCTTCCAAAGAGTCCAAAATGACATCCATTCAAGAAGAAGATCCTGTAAATCAGCAACAGTTAGCTGATGTTTCAACAACAGCTCATTTAAAACAGGTGAATGATATTGTCAATGTGAATGCTGTCTTACCAGCTCGTTCAAAGTATCAGTCCATTACAGAAGTCGAAGTGACAGATCCAAAGAACTGGAGGCAGTTTGTGGCTGTTAAACAAAATATTGAAAAATGTAAAAAATGTGGTTCAGAATTCCAGTCAAAGAACGAGTTGGCACTGCATATTAGAAAACAACACTGGGTGAAAGTTCCTACACCAAAGAAGTGTAAAGACTGCGAAGAATGGTTTGATTCTTTATCATTTCTAAAGGATCACCAACAATTGGTTCACAACATAGGCCAGAACTTGCTGAAGCCACTACCATTAAAGAAAGTTCCTAAACTAAACAAGCGCAGAGACGGCAAAAAGCAGTTTAAATCATTAAAACTTCTGAAGGATAACACACTTTTAGCTCACAAGATAGGCAGTGATTTACGGAGCTCATTGCCTGTAAAGAAAGTTCCTAAACTAAGCAAATGCACAGATTGTGATCAGCAGTTTGGATCACTAAAACTTCTGAGGGAGCACAAACTGTTAGTTCACAAGATAGGCAATGATTTACTGCAGTCCTTGCCTTTAAAGAAAGTAACGGATGCTGAAAATGATGCTTGTGAAGTTGTTGCTGATGCCAAAATTCAACCAGTGAAAACCCTCAACAAATGTAGTGAGTGTAAGCTAGCTTTTCCAGATGTGAAACAGTTGGGTGATCACATGGTGCATTGTCATAGCAGCAAGGTATTGTTTTCAGACCTCATTCTGTGTGAACTTTGTGACGAACCATTCATGTTAGTGACAGACTTTCTGGTACACAAAAGAGATGTTCACAAACTCCAGCCCAGAATATCAAGGATTGGACCAAAGCCGACTCACCAAACTGGAGACGATACTACAGAAATTGAGTTAAGTGGAGAAATGAAGAAACATGGATCCAGGAAGATATGTGAATCTGAGGCCACCATTAATGATGATTTGTCTTCGTTATTGCAGATGACTACAAAACGTTGCGAGTCCCTGGAATCCATCTCTAACAATGGAGACATATTTCAATCCGACAGCAATCATTCTGTGCAAAATTTCCAAAATACAGAGACAAGTAATTTAGACCAAATTAACCCCATAGACTCTGACATTAGCAGACCAGTAAGTGGAGATGATATTGGTTTAGGCAGTATTACAAACCAGATCTTGGACAATCTGTTACCCGACAGTCAGAATTACACAGATATAACACTTGGTGAACAGAGTGTATCTAAGGATGAGAATGATAAAGAAATACGATTGTTTTATTGTGATGTCTGCGATAAGCGGGTGCGAAATCTGCACACACACATTCTGGCTCATGCAGGAGAAAAACCATTCCATTGTACCGGTTGTCGACATGCTTTCAGTTATAATGCTTGTTTAAAGATACATCTCAAACTGCATG
Source organism: Depressigyra globulus (assembly GCA_032274625.1). Classification (NCBI taxonomy): domain Eukaryota; kingdom Metazoa; phylum Mollusca; class Gastropoda; order Neomphalida; family Peltospiridae; genus Depressigyra; species Depressigyra globulus. The sequence goes on from JAUUEI010005790.1 coordinate 4,159, forward strand.
TCAAAGGCTACATCCCCTTTGTTTGTTATGATTGTGGAAAGAAATTCACAAAGGAATCAGACTTTAAAAGTCATACATCTATATGCTGTGCTCGGCATCACAGATGTAAACTTTGCTCGAAACCATTCACTCTTGAAGAAGACTTGCAGATTCATTTGAAAGAGCATGAAGAGCCTTCAATAACCAGTGAAAACAGACATGATTTGGATGTGGAGCAAAATTCTAATGCAAACCAAACAGCTGAAAGATCCTCCTTGACAGATGCTGGATCCTTGACAGATGTTGAGATCAGAACTGTCTCAGTAGATCATTCATACAACACTAACACTAACAGCTGTCCCAAATCCTGCTCCACTCAACCACTAGATCACTTATTCTCCAGGTGTAATATCTGTGGTAAAGTTGGCGCCAACCTCCGCAGCCATATGATAACTCATGGGACACAAAGCGTTATTAAATGTAATAAATGCAATGAAGGTTTCCAGAATACACATCACTTCAAAAAACACATGATTACTCATAGAACTCATATGCGTAAACAGAAAACTACGATTGGATTAAAGCCTTTCAAGAAACGCATGATTACTCACAGAATTTGTATGCCTAAACAGAAAACAAGGATTGGACCAAAGCCGACTCACCAGACTGGAGACGATACTACAGAAACTGAGTTAAGTGGAGAAATGAAGAAACATGGATCCAGGAAGATATGTGAATCTGAGGCCACCATTAATGATGATTTGTCTTCGTTATTGCAGATGACTACAAAACGTTGCGAGTCCCTGGAATCCATCTCTAACAATGGAGACATATTTCAATCCAACAGCAATCACAGAACTCACATGCCTAAAGAGAAACGTAGACACCATTGTAACTATTGTGATAAGAGATTTCTGTACAAGCAGGGTCTACGTCGTCATCTAATATCGCACACAGGAATTTATCCACACAAATGTTTTGTCTGTAACCAAGGATTCATGTACAGAAAAGCTATGTACAGTCACGTTAACACTCATGAAGGTTACACTGATTGGAATCCTGAAACTAGCCAGGTCCATCACAGACTAGCCACTGAAAACCCTGATATCAGTGTAGTAGTGTGTAGAACTGATCAGTCCAATACTGCTGCACGCCTTTCCGATTCTACCATGTTTGTTTGCTATAAATGCAATTTGACTTTTAAAAGCCTCAATGAATTGGCCATCCACACTGTTTACAAGTGCAGCATTTGTGGCAGGTTTGATCTGAAAAGTATCGATATCCTTGAGCACATGAAGGTTCATTCCGAGGGACTCCACAAATGTGAAATGTGTCATTTAACTTTTCAGTCTCTGCGTGGGCTTCGCTCTCACAAAACGACTCATTTTCAAAATAATCAGTGTGCTCATTGCAAAAAAATCTTTAGGTTCAAAAATCGGCTTCACAAGCATCTTCTCACTCACACTGGTGGTACCAAGAGTCATCAGTGTGATGTGTGTAACAAATCTTACACATACAAAAGAGGTCTCGTCAGTCACAAGGTGATGCATGAACCAGTAAAGTATTTTAACTGTTCTCAGTGCAACAGAACATTTCACTCTCAGTTCCAACTAAAATCACACATCAATGTTGCACACACACCAGCTGACGATTGGTCTAAATCGTACACATGTCCCATTTGTGGAAAACAAAATCCAAATTACGCTACCATGAAGGCTCATGTTATAATTCACTCCACCGAGAAGCCATTTGGTTGTGATGTTTGTCAGAAGAAGTTTTATGCAAAGTCGAACCGAGACCAACACATGAGAGTACACAGTGATGAAAAACCATTCAAGTGTACATTGTGTCCAAAGAAATACAAATCCGGAAATGCTCTTAAATTGCATCAGCAGACCCACACTGGAGTCAAGCCATACTCATGTCAAATTTGTGGAAGGTCGTTTGCAGAACAGAGCAAGGTACGTCAGCACATGCGAATTCATACAGGCGAGACTCCTTACGAATGCAGTATGTGTGACAAGAGGTTCGCCATCAAATCAGTACTCGATGCACACATTTCAGTCCATACAGGAGAGAAGAGGTTTTCCTGCGATGTTTGTGATCGTTCTTTCAGACAGCGAATACACTTGAGAGTTCATCAGAGGATTCATACTCGTGATTGTCCATGCGTCTGCGAGTTTTGTTTTAAACGTTTCAGAACATCCAAACAGCTCACCAAGCATGTTAGAACTCACACTCAAGAAAAAACATTCTCCTGCGATGTTTGCTCAGAAACGTTCAGGTTTAAAACAAATCTTCGCAGGCACATAAAAAGTCACGGTAGCAATTCAAAGCACAAATGTAAGAAGTGTTGGAGGACCTTTGTGCTGAGAGAAAATTTAGAGAAACACTATGAGAGGCACAGGAAGGGTGAGGAAAATGTTAATCAGCTTGAACACATGGAAGAACAACGGATACAAAGGCAATCATGTTCTGTGACAACCAACCTCTTAACTAATCCTAATGGAAAGTCGGTTTCCGAACTTGAAAATGCGTCTGTTGCTGAACTTGAACCCGAGTCTGTTGCTGAACTTGAACCCGAGTCTGTTGCTGAACTTGAACCCAAGTCTGTTGCTGAACTTGAATCCGAGTCTGTTGCTGAATTTAAACCCGAGTCTGTTGCTGAATTTAAACCCGAGTCTGTTGCTAAACTTGAACTCGAGTCTGTTGCTGAATTTAAACCCGAGTCTGTTGCTAAACTTGAACTCGAGTCTGTTGCTGAATTTAAACCCGAGTCTGTTGCTGAACTTATACCTGAGTCTGTCATTGAGTGTGTTGAATTGCCATACAGTTGTAGTAGCTGTGGTTGTGGATTCCATACTGTTCAAGAGTTGAAGGATCACATAGCGACCCATGCTACCCAAGCAGCAATTAAATGTCATAAATGCAACAAGGATTTTAAGAGTGATGACGATTTGAAAAATCATATGCATACTCACAAGTCTCGAAAAGTTAATAAAACTCAAGTGCTTACAGGCGAAACCGAGAACTGGCACCAGTGCGATGTTTGTGAAAAGAAGTATCTATATATGCAGGGTCTACAGCGTCATAGAGTTAAACATACTGGTGTTTATCCACATAAATGTTTAGTGTGCGACAGAGGTTTCGTCTTCCCTAAAGATATGTACACTCATGTTAAGACGCATGAAGGGTACAAGGATTGGAAGCCAGAATCGAGGCAGGTAATGCGCAGATTGACTTCGAACCTGAACTTCACTATACAGGAGTGTGGATCTGATCAGTCTGATATTATTGATGCCCATTCAGATTCTGGTATATATGTTTGTTCTAAATGCAGTTTGAAATTTAAAAACCTCAGCAGTTTGAGCAAGCACACCCTTTATAAGTGTAATGTCTGTGAAAAGGTTTATGGAAATCGAAGTAGTATGACTAAACACAAGAAGTTGCATACTGAAGGATCTTACAACTGTGATGTATGCGATTCCACCTTCACAACGGCCTTTGATCTCATTTCTCACTCCAAACATGAACACCAGGGTCCTGAAATCAAACGTTTCCCTTGTGAAAAGTGTCGCAGATCATTTAAGCACAAAGATAATCTAATCAAACACCAGGAGGTTCATAATGAGGTGAGATGTTTCAAGTGTGATCTCTGCAGCAAAGCATTTCACAAACGGTTCCAGTTAAAACGACACATTCGGCTGATGCATCCATCAGGTAACTTTGCCTCTAAACTCTACATATGCAATGTTTGTGGGAAAGAAAGTAAAACGTATGCAGCGCTGAAATCTCATGCTGTAATTCACTCCAATGAAAAGCCATTTAGCTGTGATGTTTGTCTGAAACAGTTTTATATGCAGTCGAATCGAGACCAACACATGAGAGTACACAGTGACGAAAAGCCATACAAGTGTACATTGTGTCCAAAGAAATACAAGGCCCCAAATGCCCTCAAATTGCATCAGCAGATACACACGGGGGTCAAGCCATACTCGTGTAAAATTTGTGGAAGGTCATTTGCAGAACGGAGCAAGGTACGTCAGCACATGCGAATTCATACAGGCGAGACTCCTTACGAATGCAGTATGTGTGACAAGAGGTTCGCCATCAAATCAGTACTCGATGCACACATTTTAATCCATACAGGAGAGAAGAGGTTTTCCTGCGATATTTGTGATCGTTCTTTCAGACAGCAAACACACTTGATCGTTCATCGGCGGATTCACACGGGTGATCGTCCATATGTGTGTGAAATTTGTAGTAAAGGTTTCAAAAGCTCAAACGATGTTACAAGACATGTCCGAAGTCACACTGGTGATAAACATTTCTCCTGCGATGCCTGCTCCAAGGCGTTCATGACTAAGACATCTCTTATTAAGCACGCGAAGAGCCATAGTAGCCGATTGCCTTTCATGTGTAAGAAGTGTCAGAAGATATTTGTGTTGAAGGAGAACTTTGACAAACACTTCGAATGCCACAAGAAGAATGAGGAAATGGCTCGCAAGATCCAGGAGGATGAAATGAAGAAAAAAGAAGGAAAGCTTTCACAATATTTTAGAACCAGCAGCTCTGCTACTAACATTTCGAAGTCTGTTGAGGACCATGCTAGTGGGTTTGTCATTCAGTGTGTAGATGTGTCTTATACTTGTGATACATGTGGTTGTGGATTCCAGACTGTTCACGAGTTGAAGACTCACAAGACAACTCATTTAATGAGACCGTTCCAGTGTGCCCTGTGTAATGAAACCTTTTCTACTTCTGAATTGTTATCTGATCATCTGATCAGTCACGTGGATTCCGATTCCAGCACCTACAACAGTTCTAATGACCAACAGAGTCTTAATAATGCAAAAGCATTCAAATGTCGGACTTGTTCTGAAACATTTTCTGTAAAACGTCTTCTGATAGCTCATCAAAAGATTCATGCACCTGTTGGGCAAGAGGATGAAACCAGCGAGGTGATATCGTCCATCACAAACCAGATGTCTGTCCCTGATGTTGCAGGACAACAGATTGGTAGCCAGCAAACCAGTGCTTCAGGATCTGTGATTGTCGTAGAGTACACTGACGACGATAGTCCAGCCAAGCAAGTCGTGAATGATGGGCAGTGTTATACAGAGAATCCCGAAGAATCTATTGTTATTGAACATAGAGTGTCCGACTCAGACCAACAGCCCTACATAACCATTCAAGTACCTTCTAATTATAATCAAGACATTAATCAGCTCATTTCACAAGCCTCCGATTATTTAGAGACATTGAATCAAACAGAAGTTCCTATGTGAAAAACGTTGTTCTAAGCCGTTGGACAACATGCTGGTAGGTACTGGGATCGTCTCCTGGTACCGGCTCCAACCCAGAGCGAGTTCTTCGGGCTCAATGGGTAGGTGTAAGACCACTACACATTCTCTCTCACTAAAGTCATTAATATCTACTAACAATTAACCACTGTTCTGGACAGACAGCACAGATAGCTGAAGTGTGTGCCCACAACAGCGTGCTTGAACCTTAATTGGATATATAAACACGAAAATAAAATAAATTGAAATGAAATGGTCATTGTATTGGACGTTAGAAGTGTACAGAGAAATCCATTACTTGTATTTAACAAGGTTCTGTTTTAAGGTGACATGGTGCAATTAATTTCTTGCCAAATAATTTAGCTTAAACAGAATTGGAATTGGATTTTAAGAATTGATTTGACATTGAATGGAGATTTGTCAGCGACACAAATTATAGTCCAGGCCCTGTACTTATAAAACCTTTAGAGTAGACTCAAGTCTCTAGGTAGTACTTTACCAAATAGCATCCCGGCTGGGTCAGAGTTCGAAGTGACCCGAACTTTTAATAACGCAGTTAATA
>JAUUEI010006677.1:0-20739 GCA_032274625.1 Depressigyra globulus
ACCATAGACCACAAGTCTGCCAATCATGTTTATTGGCACCCGCTCCGGCTTTCGGTTGGGGCGATCAATCCTCAACACCTGTCCTTCAGTTTTGACAACTATATCCCGGTGGTCAAGCAGCACCACAATCTCGTCCATATATACTCCTTCAGCGTATTGAATTGCATTGCCAATAAGCCCTCATGGCCTGACTAACGAAAGAGTGTCCAGGTTTCTTCGTCACGAGGGAAATGTGTTTTTAAAAGATATTCCGCAACGGAGGTATGGTGGGTGTCAGGGTGATTTTGATCAAGTCTCAATCCTCTTCTTAAGCGAGGATACTCTGCAACGTTGGATGGTGAGTATGTACAAACGATGCCGGTTAGTGGACAAGTAGTTATCTTTGAACAAAATTAAATACAAGGAGGTTGATTAAAAAAGACCTAGGAATGCACGCATTCCTAGGTCTTTAAAGTTTTAAGTTTTTTATATGCGAGTTGCTATATAGCAAAGTGATGAGCCCATTGTCATATCCTTATTTTTTTTCTGGAAAAGAATCTTGCCCGTGTGACTTGCAAGTAGCTTCTTTTTTGTTTTTGTGTACTCTCCTATGTAATCACCTTTTTCTATATTTATCCAGCCCACTTCTAATCCAGGTTTAAATCTAAATTCTCCCTTTGATTTTTTTCTTATGATTGTAGTTAATTTGTATAGCTGTTTTTTATTAGGGGAGGTATTTTTTTTGTGTAAAGATTTTGGTTTTTTGACAAGAAGTTTTGTTTCGTACATAATTTGATAAATTTCATTTTGAATAATGTTTAGACGTTGCATATTTTTTTTGCAATCAGATTCATAGGCAAATCCAATTCCTGTATCTATGGAATATTTTTCTTTGTTCCAATTACTACCTCCTTGCATATTAACTACATAGTCTGTGGTTCCTAATTCAGGTAGTCCTATATCTTTTGGTAGTATACAGTCAGGGTCTGTAAGGATGTAGGGCACATCTATATTTTTGTATATAGAAGCATGATTCTTTGTGATATTGCCTAAACAAATGAAAGGAAGGGATTTAGTGTGGGTGCTATGCAAATCTATTAAAATATCTGTATTAGATAAAATAGGTAATAGTTCTCGTGCCCTAATTGTGGCAGGAGAGTCATTTTCATTGGCTGAATTCTTTAGAGTGGAAAATTGAAAAGATCTATTTAGATCTGTATTTGGGTTGACTGACCGAGTCCCTTTCTTTATTGCGGCAGGATTTCCGAACCCAATGTATAGTTCACCATTGATTAAATTACTTTTGTATGTTGCTCCTGATTTTTTCTTGGTAACTTTAAAATCGTGTAATATTTTTTTGATAATTTTGATTCCAAATGTTTCATCACCATGTATGCCAGCAAGTACACAAAAGATAGGACCTTTTTTATTGCCTTTAATATGGTAAATTCCTTCTGGTATAATTAACTTATTTTTGCGCACAGTTGTATAAATTATTTTTACTTTGTTTAGTATATAATGTTAACTGGCATGGGTCAAGTCAGGAAGATTTTAAATAGAGCTCATCTGGTTACACTTGGGGTTAAAAATTTACATTAATACATAAAACTGTTGATAACTCTTGACTAGCGGATGCTTGGTTTTAGGAAATATTTTAAAAACAGCTTAACAGAGCTGTTTTTTTGTATTTAATTTTGGTGTCGTGATAGTGCTTTTAAGTGTTGACGGGTGTTTCGTGGTGGGGTATAATATAAGTGTAGTGGTGAGAAGTGGGGAATTTAAGCTTACTCAGTTGGCGAATTTCTTCGTCAAAGATTCTGCTACTCGACGATGTGCATTTGCACACCTTACTACGTTGCTCATCTTTTTCTTGAACTTCACCAACTGAGCAAGCTTAAAGCTAAGTCTTAAATTGCGAAGCACTGTGTTTATAGGAGAATACCAACATGTATTAGATACGAAAAAGAGAGTGGCGGTGCCAGCTAAGTTTAGGGATAAATTTAAAAAAGGTATTGTTGTAACTAGAGGGTTGGATGGATGCTTATTTATTTACACTGCTAACGAGTGGGAGAAGATTGCTGAAAAATTAGGATCAATGCCTGTAGGAGAAAAAGGAACTAGAAGTTTTATCAGAATGGTTTTGGCTGGAGCGACGGATAGTAAATTGGATTCTCAGGGCAGAGTTTTAATTCCGGAATATCTAAAGGAATATGCCTCTCTAAATAAAGATGTTACAATTGCTGGCTTATTTAATAGATTAGAAATTTGGAATACTAAGACTTGGGATAAATATAAGAAGGGAGCAGAAAAAAATCAGGATGAGGTGGCAGAACAACTGGGCAAATTAGGAATGTATTAACCCCTACAAAATTACAAATAAGCTACAAATCTACAAATGTATGCGATGTAAGGATTGAAGTTGTTGATTAAATATTTTTGGAATATTAAAGAAATGAGAATAGATAATTTATTAAAACAAGGGAAAGAGATTTGGGGAGATGAAAAGTTATCTCTTGATCAGATTATTGTGCGGTTAAGAAAAGTTTTTGGAGATATTTGTCGCTGGGAAAGAAATGCTAAAAAAGATGTTGTTACACATACGGACGAGGAATTGAAAAAAGAATTAGGAAATTTGATTTTTATAACAATAAAGTTTTGTGACGATTTAGGTTATAGTCCTGAAGAGTGTATAGAAGAGGCTGTTAAATGTCAGAAAAAGTTTGAAAAATAATAATCTGAAGAGGGGGCGGTAAAAATATGACAGAAAAGATGAAAAATGATAAGCATATAACAGTATTATTGGATGAGGCAGTGGAAGCTTTGAATATTAAAGGAGGAGATGTAATTGTAGATGCGACGTTAGGATCAGGAGGACATACTTTGAAAATTTTAGAAAAAGTTGGGAAAATGGGAAGAGTAATGGTATTCGATTTGGATATTGAGGCAATTGATAAGTTTAAGGCTATAGTGGAGAGAGATTATCCTGAATTTAGAGAAAGATTAATTTTTGTTAATGACAATTTTAAAAACATAGATGAAGTTATTAAAAAAGACTATGCTAGGGGTGGTATAGACTTTAATAAGGTCGATGCTATTTTGGCTGACCTTGGATGGCGGATAGAACAAGTCCAGGATGAGCGGTATGGTATGAGTTTTCAAAGTGAAATGCCTTTGGATATGAGGATGAGTCCGGAGACGCAAAAGTTAACCGCTCAAGAGATTATTAACGGATGGAGTGAAGAGGAATTGGGAAATATCTTTAGGGAACTTGGCGGGGAAAAATATTTTGATGCCAAGAAAATAGCTAAAAAGATTATTGATAGTAGAAAAGAGGCAGCCATTAAAACAACTACACAATTAGCAAAGATTATTGAAGAAGTTAAGGCTGATGGTAAGACGGGTATTAATCCGGCGACGAAAGTTTTTCAAGCTTTACGAATTACAGTTAATGAAGAATTAAGCAATTTAGATGTATTTTTAGAAAGTTCCTTCGATATACTAAAGAGTAAAGGGCGATTAGTAATAATTTCTTTTCACTCTTTGGAAGATCGATTGGTAAAAAAATTCTTTCGGGCAAAGGCTAGGGGATGTGTTTGTCCGAAAGAAATACCTGTTTGTGTTTGTCAACAAGAACGGCAAGCAAAAATAGTCCAGAGAAAGGTAGTTAAAGAGAGTAAAGAAGTGCTTAAGGGTAATCCTAGAGCTAGAAGTGCTCGGATGAGAATTCTTGAGAAAAAATAAAAATAAAAATTAGTCTCATTAGTAGTATTAGTGAGATGAAAAATAAAAAATCATTAGGCGTAGTCAAAATATTTATTTTGATGAGGGCTAATGCATAATATAGTCAAAGGGGGAGACTTTGACACTTTGTGACTGTTTATTTAAGAGCCGTTAAAAGGCGACCAGCAATTAAAAAAAATCAAGCAATCAATAAAAAGGAAAATTTTAAATTTTCTCAAATTTTGTATACATTATTGGGGATAATAGTTGTGCTGGGTTTGTTCTATGGAATAATTGCAAATAAAGTTGTTACTACGGGGTATGATATAAAGTTTGTTGAAAAAAAATTAAACAATATAAAAGATGAAAATGATGAATTAAAGATTGCTATTTCAGAATTAAAATCTGTGCAAGTTTTAGAAGATAAGATTGTGGAAATAGGGATGGTAGAACCAAAAAATACTGACTATATGAGTATTGGTAAAGAAGTTGCACTGAAAAGATAATTTTATTTTGATGGGGAAATTAATTTGATACGTATGCGCAAAAAAAGGAAGACAATAAATGTTAAAAAATATGTATCTTCTAGGAGAATTTTTATTGTGATTGTAGCTATTATGGTTTTAATAGGTACAATTTTTTTTAGATTATATTGGCTGCAGGTAGAGCAGCATCAACATTTTGCAAGTATTGCTGCTAGACAATACAGTAATAAAAAAGAATTATTACCTAGAAGAGGTGAGATATTATTTAAAGAAAAAGATTATATGGTGCCAGCAGCAGTCAATAAAGATATGCCAACTATTTTTGTGGTACCTTATGAAATAATTCAAAAAGATCGAACTGTTGAAAAGCTTTCCACTATTTTGAATCTAGAAGTAGAAACTGTTAAGCAAAAAGTTTTTAAAAAAAATGATCCCTATGAAGTTATTAAGAAAAAAGTTTCTAAAGATGAGTGTGCTAGCATTAAAAAGGAAAAGCTGGCAGGAGTTTACTTTCAGCAAGAACGTTGGCGATATTATCCCGGAAATCAATTAGCTTCACAGACTCTTGGGTTTTTAGGATACAACAAAGGGGGTGTGATGGGAAGATATGGAATTGAACAACAATTTGATGAAATATTAAGTGGTAAAAAAGGATTTGTAGAAGAGGATAGTGATGCGAGAGGGAGGTGGATTTCTATTGGAAAGAGAATAATAAACCCATCAATGGATGGTAGTAAACTGATATTATCTTTAAATCCAACTATTCAATTTAAGGTAGAAATGGCACTTACAAATGCTGTTACAAAACATGGAGCAGACGGAGGCAAAATTATTGTGATTGACCCAAGGACTGGCAAGATTTTGGCTATGGCTTCTAATCCTACTTTTGATTCTAATAAGTACTCAGATACAGAAGTGTCAATTTTTAGGAATCCAGTTGTAAGTGATACCTATGAACCAGGTTCGGTATTTAAAATTATTACCATGGCGGCTGGGTTGGACAGCGGAAGAATTTCTCCTGATACAACCTATATTGATACGGGATTAGTTCAAGTTGCTGGCTTTGACATAAAAAATTCTGATGAGAAAGCTTATGGAGAGCAAACAATGACAGAGGTTATTGAGAAATCTTTAAATACAGGAGTTATTTTTGTAGAAAAAATTATAGGAAATACTTTGTTTGCAAATTATATAAATAAATTTGGCTTTGGAAAAAAGACAGGAATTGATCTGCCAGGCGAAGCCAGTGGTAATGTAAAAAATTTAAAAACTAAAAGAGATGTTAATTTTTATACGGCTTCCTATGGACAGGGTATTTCAGTCACGCCTTTGCAATTGGCAATGTCTTATGGTGTTATTGCCAACAAGGGAATTTTAATGAAGCCAATAATTGTTGATGCGATTGTATCACCTGATGGACAAAAGAAAGAGACTGAACCAACGGAGGTTAGACAGGTTATTTCTAAGGAAAGTGCTCAGCAAGCTTCTCTAATGTTAGAGAGTAATGTTCAAAATGGACATGGAAAATTGGCGGATGTTCCAGGTTATCGAATCGGAGGCAAGACTGGAACGGCACAAATTCCTGACAGAAAACATGGAGGGTATATAGAAGGTGCTACGATTGGAACTTTTGCTGGATTTGCACCCGTTAATAACCCAGTCTTTGTGATGGTGGTAATTATTGATCATCCAAGAGATACAGAATGGGCAGCTGGAACGGCTGCGCCAGTATTTGGTGAGTTGTCAAAATTTTTGTTGAATTATTTTGCGATTGAACCAACGAAGGAATATTCTGCTAAAGATTTGGAAATTTTTGATAAAAAGCATAATTATTTGGATGTCGTGATTAAGGAGGAGGAAGGTGAAAATAAAAAGAACGAATAATTAAAATTATACACTATGAATATTTTTGCCCTTTTGAATGGCTATCAAGACAATTTATTTTTAATTTACTTGATTTAAAAGAATGATCACATTTAGCAGATTCGGTGCAATTTTTTCTGTACGATTCTTTGAAAATTGTTGCTTTAATTTTGGTAATTACTCATTTAATGAGTTTATTAAGATATTATGCTCCACCAAAAAATTGCGTAATTTTTTGGTGGAGCATAAATTTTATGGAGGGGATTATTTTTTGGCAACAATTTTTGGAGCCATAACTCCTTTTTGTTCTTGCTCCTCAATCCCTTAATTAATGAGGTTGCTTTGGCTCTCTTTCTTGGAATGTTTGGAATAAAGATTACACTTTTGTATGCTTGTGCCGGAATAGTCATTGGAATGTTCGGTGGATTTATTATCGGAAAATTACATTTAGAAAAGTATGTGGAAGGCTTTGTTTGGAAAGACCATAAACAGAAACAAAATATTGAATGTAAAAAAAATCCTTTTATTAAAATTTTAAAAATAATTTCTCGAGAAGCTTTGGGCATTACAAAAAAAATTATTTGGTATGTTTTAATTGGTGTTGGTGTTGGAGCGTTTATTCATGGGTTTATTCCACAGGGATTTTTTGAAAAATATTTACAAAAAGCTGGTTGGCTTGGAGTTCCTTTAGCTGTAATTTTAGCAGTCCCACTGTATTTTAATGCTACTGGAGTTATTCCAATTATTGAGTCATTAGTGGCGAAGGGAGTCTCAATTGGAACAGCGCTAGCCTTAATGATGGCAATTGTTGGCATTTCTTTTCCTGAAGCATTGATTCTTAAGAGAGTGATGAAGTGGCAGTTGTTACTGATTTTTTTTGGAATAGTTATTGCAGGAATGATTATGATCGGGTATGTGTTTAATATTGTTTTGTAAACCTTCTTTTAAATTTCATTAAGAAATAAACTTGATAATGAAGTAACTGATTTTTTGGGTATGGTTTGTATATTAATGAGACTGGTGTTCATTTACCAGAAAAGAAAAATGATGTAAGATGAATATGAATATTATAAGTAAAAAAAGATAAGAATTATGACAAAACAAGAAATTATTCAAAAAACTTTAAGATTTTTTGCGAAAAAGATTTTAAAAAAATATAAACCAAGAATAATTGGTATAACAGGAAGCGTGGGAAAGAGTACGACTAAGGAAATGATTTTTACTGTGTTGGAAAAGAAATTTTACACTCGTAAAAGTGAGAAAAATTATAATAATGAAATAGGTATTCCTTTAAGTATCATTGGTGTTTCGGGTGAAAAGAAAAATATGTTTCAATGGATTAAAACATTGTTGAAGGCTATTAAATTGTTTTTATTGCCAAATATTTATCCAGAGATTCTAGTTCTAGAGTTAGCGGCTGATCAGATTGGCGATATAAAATATTTTTGTGATTTTATACCTATTGAAATTGGTGTTTTAACCAATGTTGGTATTTCTCATTTAGAAAATTTTGGAACTAAGGATAATATTTTTAAAGAAAAAAGTTATTTGTTAAAACAATCTAATAAATTTGTTATTTATAATAAAGATAATATTGATGGAGAAAAAATTCAACAAATAATCACGGTAGGTAATAAGTCTTACGGATTGAATAATCAGGCGGATTTTAATATAACAGAAGTTGGCTATAATTATAATGAGCAAAATGTTTTAAGGGGTACGATTTTTAAAGTAATTCATGGAGATAAAAGCATTTCAGGGAAATTGAACAACCTGATGGGACGACCATACTTGTATGGTGTATTGGCAGCAGTGACTGTGGCAGATTACTTTGATATTGATTTAAAAGAGGCGATTGCATCATTGGAAAATAGGACTGTGATGCCGGGTCATATGGCATTAATCAAGGGAATAAAAAATACTAGTATTATAGATGATACTTACAATAGTGCTCCTGCCAGTGTGAAAGAGGCATTAAGGGTTGTTAAGGAAATTGAAGCCAATAGAAAAATTATAGTTCTGGGGGATATGCTAGAGCTTGGTGAGAGAGAAAAATCTTCTCATAAAATTATTGGTAAAAAAGTGGCTGATATAAAAAATTCTATTTTTATTGCTGTGGGTGACAAAATGAAAGGGGCTGTTGAAAAATTCAAGAAGGATATAAAAAATAGCAAAGGCAGGGTATATTGGTTTAAAGATTCTGTGAAAGCCGGTAGAGCAGTGCAGAATTTGATGCAACAGGGTGATTTGATTTTAGTGAAAGGATCTCAGGGAGTGCGAATGGAAAAAATAGTTGTGGAAATAATGGCTGAGCCAAATAGAAAAAAAGAATTGATTGTTCGTCAAAATAAGGATTGGTTTTGAAATGCAAATTAATTTGTGAATTAATATAAAGATAGGTTTATTGATATTTGTGCTTATTTGTGTTAAACTAGTGCTGAGAAGAAATAAAATAATCGATTGAGTATGTTTAAATTTTTTAGAAAAATAATTCTGGCTTTGGTATTGGTAGGTTTGATTTTTGTTTTGGTTAAACTTAAGGACGATTCAAAAGATATTAATATTAAAAATATTGTACAATATAGTAATAGCTTGGTGGGATCTGTGGGCAGTTTATTGATAAAATACACTAAAAATACTTTTCATTTTAAAGAAACACTTAATAATTCGTATGATAAAGAAACAGATAGCTATAAGTTGGACTTATTAAAAAATACAAATAGTAATAATACAATAAAAGTGCTAGAGCGAGAGTTTGGTGGAACAGAGGATGCAATTATTACTTTGATTAATAAGGAAAGGTTTGATATGGGAATTGATTCTTTAAAAAAAAGTAAGCGATTAATGAGGTCAGCTTTGGCGAAAGCTGAAGATATGGAAAGAGATCAATATTTTGAACATGTTTCTGTGCAAAAAATTCAACCATGGTTTTTTGCAGAGGAAGCAAATTATAGGTATGAAAAATTTGGAGAAAATATAGCTTCGGATTATTTGTCGGTTAATAGTGTACATAAAGCTTTTATGGATAGTACTGGTCATAGGGCGAATATGTTAGACAAAGAGTTTCAAGATATTGGGGTGGCAATTTTTCCCATTGAAACTAAAGAAGGAAGAAAGTACATTATTGTAGAACACTTTGGTAAACAATTAGAGAAAATTAATCCTGAGAAAAGAGAGAAATATAGTGATAAAAGCAAGAGATATTGTAGTATTCAGAAGGACAAAAAAAAGGAATTAAAGAAAATGATTAAAAATCAAAAAAAAGTTATTGATGAATTTGAAAAAGAAATTAATAAACAAGCTGTTGAAGAGGCCGAAATGAGGTTGTTGTCATTGGAGAATATTAAAAAGAAAATAAATGGATATTTAGATAATTGTAATATTTTGGAAAAAAAATATAAGAAGAAAAGTTAGGATGTAGGACGTGTAATCATTTTGTGTAGCTTATTGATATTTGTTACATTCTATGATAAAGTATCTCTGTGGTATTAAAGAGCAATATTGAAAGGCACGCTTAACTTATAATTTTATAAAAATGTATCGAACACATAACTGTGGAGAATTGAAAAAGGAAATGGTCGGAGAAAAGGTAACTTTGTCTGGTTGGGTTCATCGTCGGCGTGATCACGGGGGGATTATTTTTATCGACCTGAGAGACCAAGATGGATTGACTCAAATTAAATTTGACCCAGATGTTAATAAGGAGGCGCATGGCTCAGCAGAGTCTTTACGAAGTGAGTGGGTAGTGAAAGTGACTGGAGAAGTACTTGCTCGTCCTGATGATATGGTCAATAAAAAACTTTCCACGGGGGGAATTGAAGTAGCAATCAGTGAATTGGAAATTT
Source organism: Depressigyra globulus (assembly GCA_032274625.1). Classification (NCBI taxonomy): domain Eukaryota; kingdom Metazoa; phylum Mollusca; class Gastropoda; order Neomphalida; family Peltospiridae; genus Depressigyra; species Depressigyra globulus. Next base: position 9,893 of record JAUUEI010006677.1, read on the forward strand.
TAAATAAATCCAAGACGCCACCATTTGAAATTGATAATGAAAGTGGGGAGGAGGCCAATGAAAATATTAGATTAAAATATCGATATTTAGATTTGCGTCGTCAAAAAGTTAGAAATCTTTTATCAGAGAAGGGTAGAATGATTAGAGAGATCAGAGCTTATTTTCAGAAGGCTGGTTTTCAAGAAGTTCAAACTCCAATTTTAGCAAATTCATCTCCAGAAGGAGCAAGAGATTGGTTAATTCCATCGAGACTTTATCGAGGACAATTTTATGCCTTGCCTCAAGCCCCGCAACAATTCAAGCAACTTTTAATGGTTGGCGGTATTGATAAATATTTTCAAATTGCTCCTTGTTTTAGAGATGAAGACCCGCGTCGAGATAGACACTTTGGAGAGTTTTATCAACTGGATATGGAAATGGCTTTTGTCGAGCAGGAAGATATTTTTAAAGTAATGGAGCCTTTAATGATTGAATTGACAGAGAGCTTAAGTGAAAAGAAGGTTGTTAATTTGCAAGATGATAAAAGTTTTGTAAAAATTCCTTGGAAGGAAGCAATGAATACTTATGGAATTGATAAGCCAGATTTGAGATTTGATTTGAAAATTAAGTCAGTAACGGATTTAGTAAAAGATTCTGAATTTGGAGTATTTAGCGGAGCTGTTAAAAATGGGGGAGTTGTTCACGCCTTGAAGGTTGATGGTGGAGCAAAATTTTCTCGAAAGGAAATTGATGGATTAACAGAGTTGGCTATTGCTAAAGGCGCTAAAGGCTTGGCTTATATTATAGTTAAGTCAAAAGTTGAAAATGCGAGCGCGGAAGAGGTCGTTCCTCGAGGAGGAGCGAATAGCGACGGGAGAGGTGGGACCTCGAGGAGCGCGGAAGAGGTCTACAAACTTCAATCACCAATCGTGAAATTCTTAGGTGATGAAACTGCCAACCAACTTATCAAAGATGTTGATGCTAAGGCCGGCGATATCATTTTCTTTGGTGCCGATGAGTGGAGGGTAGTTTGTGATGCTTTAGGCGCTGTTCGAAATGAGTGTGGCGAAAAGTTGGGACTAAAAGATAATAAAAAAGCTGCTTGGGCTTGGGTGGTTGATTTTCCAATGTATGATTATTCAGAAATTGAAGAAGGAAAAATTGATTTCAGTCATAATCCTTTTTCAATGCCTCAGGGTGGAATGAAGGACTTAGAAGAAAAAGACCCGTTGGATATTTTAGCTTATCAATACGATTTGATTTTAAATGGTTTAGAAATTTCTAGCGGAGCGATTAGAAATCATCAGCCAGAAATTATGTATAAGGCTTTTGAAATTGCTGGGTATACTAGAGAGGATGTTGATGAAAAATTTGGTCATATGATTGAGGCTTTTAAATTTGGCGCACCGCCTCACGGAGGAAATGCTCCAGGCATTGACCGTTTGTTTATGGAACTTACTGATTCAAATTCTATCAGAGATATTTATGCTTTTCCAAAAGATGGGCAAGGAAAAGACCTAATGCTCAACAGTCCCGCTGAAATTCCTCAAGAGCAACTTGATGAATTGGGAATTAAGATAATGAAGAAGAAAAAGTAGATTTTAATTTGATTTTTATTAAGAAGTGTGTTATTTTGAACTCAGGAGGGTAGTCTGAATAGACTGCCTTTTTGTTTATTTGGAAATTGGAAACATTTCCGTTTAAAGTGTTCTTTGACAAATTTTTTAGTACTACTATGAGTTTGGAAATTTCTGCCTTAGGAGGGTTAGTTTCTGGCCGAAGAATTTAGAACTTGAAAGATAAATATCTTTTCTGAATTTATAGTAGTACTGAAAATAGAGATAAAGGCAATAATGCCAAAAAATGAATGAGGAGATAGTAATTATGACAGGACAAATTATGCGGTTATATGGACTTGGCAGAGGTGATGTATCAGAATATTGTTTCAATATTGGCTTTACAGGAGTTTTAATACCAGATGATCTGGAAAAATTAAAACTTGTACTTGCAGATGGTCTCGATGTGTCGACAGTTGATTTGAAGTCCGAGCTGGAGCATGTGATGTGTAAGGATGAGATGATTGTTGAAGTAGGTCCGCGGTTAAATTTTGCAACATCGTGGTCATCTAATATGGTATCTATCTGTCAGGCTATTGGACTTAGTATGGTTACCAGGGCAGAACGCTCTCGACGGTATTTGGTTCCTGAAGGAGAGGATATACAGCTCTTTATTGCTTCACATCATGATCGGATGACCGAATGTCACTACCAAAAACCGCTAACTACTTTTGAGACAGGTATTAAGCCTGAACAAGTTTATGAAGTGGATATGATCAGTAAAGGACCAGATGCATTGTTGGAAATTCCTGGAATTTCTATGGATGAAAGGGATAGGCGATTTTATTATAATTATTTTGTAATAAAAAATAATCGTAACCCAACAATTGTTGAGATTATGGATCTTAATAACGCTAATTCGGAACATTCTCGCCATGGATATTTTGGTGGGAGGTTGAAGATTGATGGAGAGTTGCAAGAAAATACTTTATTTGATCTTGTAAAAGATACTCTTAAAGAACATCCCAAAGGGAGCATTGTATCGTTTAAAGATAATTCTAGTGTAATTAAGGGGTATAGAATTCAGACTCTTGCTCCCCAATCACCTGGATGTGCTTGCCAAATGGTACCGTTGAGTGCTAAATATCACTTGATGTTTACTGCAGAGACGCATAATTTTCCTACAGGTGTTGCTCCATTTCCTGGAGCAGAAACTGGAACTGGAGGTCGCATTCGTGATATCCAGGGAACAGGAAAGGGTGGGTTTATTATGGCAGGTACGGCGGGGTATTGTGTGGCAAATTTGCATATTCCTGGTTACGAATTACCATGGGAAGCTTTGGGTTTTGAATATCCAGATAATTTAGCACGAGCTTTGCAGATTGAAGTTGAAGCAAGTGATGGTGCGTCAGATTATGGGAATAAGTTTGGCGAGCCTCTTATTCAAGGTTTTTCTCGTTCTTTTGATTTGCGCTTGGCTAACGGTGAGCGTTGGGGTTTTTTGAAACCCATCATGTTCACTGGGGGTATTGGTCAAATTGATGATCGACATACCAAAAAAGACAAAGCAGAAAAAGGAATGATTATTGTCCAGGTAGGTGGTCCTGCTTATCGAGTTGGTTTTGGTGGTGGAGCTGCTTCAAGCATGCTCCAGGGTGAAAATAAAGCTGAACTTGATTTTAATGCTGTTCAGCGCGGTGATGCGGAAATGGAACAGAAAATGAACCGTGTTATCAGAGCATGTAATGAAATGGGCGATAAAACTTTGGTTGATGTAATTCACGATCAAGGTGCTGGCGGTCCAGCTAATGTTCTTAAAGAGCTAGTCGAAAAAGCAGGCGGTTGGATAGAGATTCGTAACATTCAAGTTGGTGATCCAACCATGAGTGTACTTGAGATTTATGTGGCTGAGTATCAGGAACGAAATGGTTTCTTGATTAGGCCAGAAAATCTTGAAAAATTTCAAGCGATTTGCAAACGGGAAAAAGTTGGTTGTGAAGTTCTGGGGGAAGTTACCGGTGATTTGCGATTTGTTGTTCACGATAGTAATGACGATACGACACCAGTTGACTTGAGTCTCAAAGAGGTATTGGGGAACATTCCTCAAAAAATCTTTGAGGATTATCATATTAATCCACAATCTTCTCCATTATTTTTGCCTGACGATTTAACTGTTCTTGACGCTTTACATGATGTTTTACGACTTGTGTCTGTTGGCTCAAAACGATTTCTTACGAATAAAGTTGATCGAGCTGTAACGGGGTTGATTGCACAACAACAATGTGTTGGTTCCATGCAATTACCACTTGCAGACGTTGCAGTAGTTGCCCAGAGTCATTTTGGACTTACCGGTGGAGCGACAGCAATTGGTGAGCAAGCAATTAAGATGTTGGTTAATCCAGCAGCTGGATCTAGAATGGCTGTTGGTGAAGCGTTGACAAATATAATGTGGGCTGGTGGACTGGATCTTGGGCAGATTAAGTGCAGTGCAAATTGGATGTGGGCACCTAAACTTCCTGGAGAAGGGGCTGCCCTTAACGATGCTGCTCGGGCAATGTGTGGAGCTATGAAAGAAATTGGCATTGCAGTTGACGGTGGTAAAGATAGCATGTCAATGGCAACACATGTTGGTGATGAAATTGTTAGATCACCGCGTGAACTTGTTATTTCTCTTTATGGTGCGATGGATGACATTACAAAAGTTGTAACACCAGACATCAAAAAGCCAGGTGAAAGCAAGTTAATATTTATCGATCTTTCTGATGGCAAAATGCGACTTGGCGGAACTGCGCTAGCTCAGACCCAAAGTCAAATTGGGAATGAATCACCAGATATGGACGATCCGCGGTTGCTAACTAATGCATTTTTGGCTATTCAAGAATTGATTGATAAAAATTTGATTCTTGCTGGGCATGATGTGAGTGATGGTGGTTTGATTGTAACATTACTTGAAATGGCGTTTTCTGGTAATTGTGGTATAAATGTTGATCTTGCAAAGTGTTATGCACCGTTTTCGATGGTACTTTCACGATTATTTGCGGAAGAGCTAGGTATCGTGATTGAGTGTGAGAGTGGTAAAGTTAATGAAGTTTTTACCACTATTTGTACTCATAGCGCTCATCATGGAGGTGTTTATGTAATTGGGGAAACAACTGAAAAGCAATCAATCCAAGTTAGATATGATTGTGCTATAATTCTCTCTGAGGATATGAAAATTCTTCGCCAGGAATGGGAAGAGACTTCGTATCAACTGGAACGTATTCAAAAAAATCCAGTTTGTGCTGATGCAGAAAAGAAAAATATTTTTGATCGATCTGGTCCAAAATATATAGTGCCTTTTACGCCTCAGGTTACTTCGCAGGAAATATTGAATGCGACCGATAAGCCAAAAGTGGCAATTCTTCGGGAGGAAGGTTCTAACTCCGATCGAGAAATGTCCTCTGTTTTTTATATGGCAGGCTTTGAACCGTGGGATATAACTATGAGTGATTTACTCGCAGAGCGCGTTGATTTGAGCCAGTTTGTAGGACTTGCTGCTGTGGGTGGATTTTCCTATGCGGATGTGCCAGAGTCAGCAAAAGGTTGGGCGGCTACAATTATGTACAATGAAAAAGTAAAAGCGATTTTTGAAGAATTTTATGATCGTCCAGATACTTTTTCACTTGGCATTTGTAATGGCTGTCAGCTATTTGGACTTCTCGGTTGGGTCCCATGGCGTGGAATAGCGCCAAAGGATCAGCCACGGTTTGTTCATAATGATTCAGGAAAATTTGAATCACGATGGTCAACTGTAACAATTGAGAAGAGTCAGTCAATTATGCTTAAGGACATGGAAGGATTGACCTTTGGAATCAATGTTGCTCATGGTGAGGGTAAATTACATTTTTCAAATCCTGATATGATAGATGATTTGAAAATGAAGAAACTTCTGCCAATTGTCTATGTCGATGATGCCGGTTGGGCGACAGAGGAATATCCGTTTAATCCAAATGGTTCTCCAGAAGGCTTGGCGGGTATGTGTTCAGAAGATGGACGTCATCTTGCGATGATGCCTCATCCTGAGAGAACATTCTTGCCATGGCAATGTCATTATTTGCCAGAGGGAATGAAACAGGAACATTATAAAATTGGTGTATCACCATGGATAAAAATGTTTCAAAACGCATACAAATGGTGTGCAGAAAACTAACAATCTCGATTTGATTCTAAATCGAAATTAAAACAATAATCTGGCCCTCAGTCATCATTACGACTGAGGGCCACAACTTTAAACAGTAGATCGTTGTTTAAGCGGTTAAATTATAATCTCAAATTAAGAGGTGAAATTATGAACGGAAAAAATGCCTATTTACAAGCAGGTGTGAATATTGACGAAGGGGATCGATTTATTCAAATGGTTCGTCAGCGTATTGCCCGGTCTTGGCCGGGGATGGAAAAAGAAATTGGTGGGTTTGCTGGTGAAGTGAATATTCCGCCGATGGTTACTAGAGGGGCATTTTCTACCGATGGAGTTGGTACGAAGTTGATTATCGCTGCTATTACAAATAATTTTATTGGTGTTGGGCATGATGCGGTTGCTATGTCAGTTGTTGATAACTATGTTGCTGGATTACGACCAAGGTATGTTCTTGATTATTTTGCCACCGGTAAATTGATTGCAGATAAGCACATTGCAATTATCGATTCTGTTATTGATGCTTGTAAATTAGCACAGTGCAAATTGATTGGTGGTGAAACAGCAGAAATGCCAAGATTTTTTAGGCATGATTGGTTTGTCGATTTGGTAACATTTTCAGTTGCTTTTGATGATCAGCCTGTTGAGTTTTTTGCTATAAGACCAGGGCAAAAAGTCTTTGCCTTGCCATCTTTTGGTTTAGCTTCTAATGGGTATTCTTTGGTGCGTAATGTTTTTGGTTTAACAGGTGCGCCATCTGTTGCCAGGCGAAAGCTTTTTAGTAAGAGAATATTTGGCAAACCATTGCAGGAAGTTTTATTGGAGCCTACGCCAATTTGGATACAGGCCATTGAGGATGAGCGTCAAAGAGGTCTTCAATTATCAGGGATGGTTCATATTACTGGTGGTGGATTGGTAGATAATCCGCCTCGTGTTTTACCGGATGATATGAAGATGATTATAGACAGATCAACCTGGAGACGCCCAGAGATATTTGGATACATTCAGGAGAAGCATAATATATCTGTCACTGACATGGATCGAACATTTAATAATGGTTTGATGATGTTGTGTATTTTGGATTCTAATAGTTATTTACCAGTCAACTCTGATTTCAAAGAAGTTGGTGTGATTGAATTGCGATCTGATAATGAACCGCAAGTGCAATTGATAGGTAGTTATCAATAAAATCACAGTTCTTTTAGTTGACATTTTCCTGCCGTCAGCAGATGAAATTATTTTTCAAAGTAATTTTTTGAAAAATAGTCATTTGCTGGCGGTTTTTTTATTTCCTAAAATTATGGTATACTATAAAGGATGGAGGTGGTGAGGCGGAAGGTTTAAAATTTAAAATTTAAAATTAATTTTAGTGTCATATCAAGTAAAGTTGCAACAATTTGAAGGGCCGTTGCCTTTGTTGTTGGAGTTAATAGAAAAGCAAAAATTAGATATTACAACAGTCTCGTTGGCCCAGGTGGCGGATGATTTTTTAGGTTATTTAGAAAATGGAAAAGGTATTAATCTTGCCAACTTAAGTGAATTTTTATTAATCGCTTCACATCTTATTTTAATAAAGTCTAAGGCATTGTTGCCTTTTTTTGAATTCACAAAAGAAGAGGAGGAAGATATTGAGGACTTAGAAGGGCGTTTACGAGAGTACAGACGATTTAAAAAAGCTGCTCAGGAGTTGGGGGAAAATTGGATGAAGCAAAATATTTCTTTTTCTAAACAAGAAGAAAAAATTGAAGTTATTCAAACAAAAATGCCCGATGTAACTAGGAATGATTTGCATAGTTTTATTTTAGGAGTAATTTCCAAAAATGAAAAAGAAGAAGAGATAGAAGAGGAGGTTTTAGAAGTGGCAATTAGCCTAGAAGAAAAAATCACTGATTTGAGAAATGCAATTTTAAAGCGAGCTAAGATTAGCTTTAATGAAACAATAAAAGATAGCAAGAATAAAATTGAAATAGTTGTTTCTTTTTTGGCGGTTTTAGAAATGATGAAGCAGAAATTTGTAACGGTAAAACAGTCGGGAGCGTTTGAGGATATTTTAATAGAAAAAGCGAAGCGTAAAGAATAAGGAGTAAGGAGTAATAAACAGGTGATAAGCTTAGTGTTTAAAAAAATAAATTTAAAATTTTAAACTAATCTATAATATTAATGAATAGTCTTGAATTTATTACATTTGTCATCCCTAAACGGGAGATAAAATAAATTTGTAGTAGATTTGTAGATTCGCGGTAGTATGAAAAAAAAGACGGAAAATTTAAAGCTAGCAGAAATTGAAGCAATGCTTTTTGCCTCTGGTGATCCTGTTAGTATTGAAAAGATGCAAAAATTTTTAAAGTTGACAAAAGTACAAATAAAAGATAGTATAAAGAGTCTGTCTGTCAGATACAATGGTAGTGAATCTGGTTTGCAACTTATTGAAAAAAGAGGTAGAATACAGTTGGCTACGAAGGTTGTCTTGTCAAAATCGGTGGCTGAATTTTTAGGAAAATCTTTAAATGAGGAGCTTTCTAAGTCTTCACTAGAAACATTGGCAGTGGTGGCTTATCGTGGCCCAGTTACTAGAATTCAGATTGAATATATCAGGGGTGTAAATTGTAGTTATGCTTTGAGAGTGTTGTCTCTTCGGGGAATTGTTGAGAGGAAAGATAACCCCTTGGATAGTCGGTCATATCTCTATGAAATAAGTTTTGATTTTTTAAAAAGTTTAGGATTGGAAAAAATAGAAGAATTAGATGAGTATGAAAAGCTAAAAGAGCAACTTCCAGTTGAAGAGGATATGCCAGGGAACAAGGATTTAGTCCTGGATAATGATGGAAGAAAAAAGAAAGACCATAATTAGTATAAAAATAAGGGGGATATGAAATTTACAACTTGGGTAAACATAGGAAGTATTACAATATTTATATTATCCCTTAGCAGTTGGGTTTTTTTAGCAACAGATTATTTAAGAGTTAATAATATTGACGTTAGAGGCGCACGGATAGAAGCTATCAAAGAAGGGGAGGCAAAAAAAACTGGAGAGAATATGGTAGACAGCAAATCTATTTTAGAGGAGACACTTGTTTTTGACAGTAGTAAATTTGAGGAGTTGGCTGAGGAAAAGATAATAATACCAGTTAAAAAAGAAGAGATTGGTAATACTTATGTGCGAGCAAAAGCAGCGGTGGCTGTGGATGTTGACAGTGAGGAGGTTTTGCATGATCAAAATTCTGATAAGCGTATGCCAATAGCCTCTCTTACTAAAATGATGACCGCACTTGTTACAATTGATAATATAAAGAATCTAAAGGAAGAAATTATAACAGTTGATAAAGAAGTTTGCAGAACGCCAACAAGCATTATAGGATGTCCGAGTAGTACGTATTGTATTTCTGACACATTAAAAATTGGAGAGAAAGTAAGGGCGGATGACTTATTAAAAGCTATGCTTGTTAATAGCACTAATGATGCCGCTGTTGCGTTGGGTAAGCATGTTGCTGGTTCACAAGAAAATTTTGCAAAATTAATGAATAAAAAAGCAAAAGAAATTGGACTGGAAAATACACATTTTTGTAATCCGTCTGGCTTGGATGATGATGATAACCCTCAGGCATGCTATTCTACAGCTAGAGATGTAGCACAAATTTCAGTGTATGCATTGAAGAACGATAAGTATAAGCAGCTTTGGGATATTTTTCAAATAAAAGAGCGCTGGTTTAATTCGGTTGATGGTACGATGAAGCATAAATATGCATCTACTAATGTAGTCTTGGACTCGATGTCAAATTGTATTGGTGCTAAGACAGGATTCACTTATGAGGCCGGAAAGACCTTGATGATGATTGCTAATCATCCAGAAAATAAAGATATAAAAGTAGTTTCTGTAATATTAAATGATCCTTATAGATTTGACGATGCTCAAAAGTTGTTTAACTGGGTATTTGAAAATCATACTTGGGAATAAATTGTTACCATTGAGAGGATTTATATAAATTTTATTTTTTGGACATGACACATATTGCACATATTGAAACAATTCCAGAAGTTATGGCTGTTGCTAAAATTGTAGTTTTGGCAGCAATATCTTTTTTTTTCGCTATGTTGTTTACACCAATGTGGGCACATATTTTGTATAAATATAAAATAGGAATAAAAATTAAAACTAAATCAGTTAGTGGTGAGAAGCTTACCTACGCAGGTAGGTTGCATGCTTATAAATCTGGAACTCCTACAATGGGAGGAGTTTTGATTTGGGGGACTGTTGTGATAGTAGCATTAGTGATGAATCAGGCGGCGCCTTTTTTGTCTGAAACTTTTTGCAATGTTTGGCTAAGTCGGTTAGACTTTGTGTCACGTAGTCAGACATATTTACCTTTATTTGCTTTAGTGACAACGGCTATTTTGGGGTTGGCGGATGATTGGATGAGTGTCAAAGGCGTCGGAAATAATAAAGGTGGAGGTATGCAAATAGCTTGGAGATTAATTTGGGTTACGGGGATAACTGCTCTGGGGAGTTGGTGGTTTTATGCTAAGCTGGGTTGGGACAGCATACATATTCCTGCGGTAGGCGACATAACAATTGGATTGGCGTATATTCCATTGTTTATGTTTGTTGTCATTGCGACGGCTTTTTCCTCCAACGAAACGGATGGATTAGACGGTCTTAATTCTGGTATTTTAATACAGGCTTTTACAGCCTTTGCTGTTATCGCTTTCTTTCAGGGGAGAATGGACTTAGCTGCTTTTTGTGGAGTTGTTGCTGGAGCGTTATTGGCGTTTCTTTGGTTTAATTTTTATCCAGCGCGATTTTTTATGGGAGACACAGGGGCTTTTTCTTTGGGGGCTACTTTAGGAGTTGTAGCGTTGTTGTTGAACTCTGTTTTGGTACTCCCATTTTTGGTGAGTATTTACTCATTGGAGACATCATCTGTAATTATTCAGCTGACAAGTAAAAAGTTTTTCAAGCGAAAAGTGTTTTTGTCAGCGCCGATTCATCATCACTTTGAAGCTTTGGGTTGGCCAGAGACAAAGGTGACAGTTAGATTTTGGATTATAAATGCAATTATAGCAATTGTTGGATTGATGATCGGGATTGTTGGGGGAGGATAGGGCGCGAAGCGAAATTTAAAATTTAAAATTTAAAATGG
>JAUUEI010008894.1:0-19438 GCA_032274625.1 Depressigyra globulus
GACGCACTCAACACATTTTAATTTACAAATGTAAATACGGTTATATCGGCGTCGGATGCATGATTACGTCGAGAAAAGAACCCCAGTGGCTAGCTGACGGGGCTTACATTTCATTCAGTTCAACTTTATTTTCGTGCTTATATCCAATTAAGGTTTAGGCACGCTGTCCAGTGATTAATTGTTAGTAGAAGTTAAGGAGAGTGTTAGTGAGAGAGAAGAGTGTGTAGTGGCCTTACAGCTACCAATTTAGACCTTAAGAACTCTCTCTGGGTTGAAGCCGGTACCAGGAGATGAACCCTAGAGCTTACAAACATTGGATTACACATGACACCATATAGATTCTATCTATTAGAAATGAGGGAAGAATACAAAATAAATTAGTGCCATCTAGTGATGACTATTTTACCTGACTCTTTCCCAGGCCTGGGTCTCCAACTATCAGTATATGTGGGTCACCTCTCACTGGTATCCGATTCTAACAAGAAAACATACACTGATAAATAGAGGATACTCCCCAAGCATCTCCTGATATCATAATTTATCAGCACGAGTTGCTAAATTTATAAAATCTGAGGGGTTTTGGGGTATTTTTTTCATCAAATCAGTTATCACTGGATATGAAAATTCCATAAGATTTAATACTTTATAACGTCATTTCAATAACCCTACAATATCATTAAAATTTGACCAATCAAGCTTTTATGAAGCAATATCTCCTGGGAGAATATTACAGGATATATCACAAATTACTGACCCAGAGATATCTCCTACAAAAGCCTTTGATGATACATGTACTTTCTCTTTTATCATAATCACTAACAATGCTAGTTAAATTCTGTTTGCATTTCTATAAATTTTGAAAAACAATTAACAGAAGCATAATCATTTAAAATAATCTTTTGAATAAAGCTTTATCGAATACACCTATTGGCGAATACGATATGTATCACGAATATGAGGTCCCGAATACGAATAATTATTCACGAATATGAATAAGTATATAAAATAATTCACTACTAGTTTATGACTTGATATTGAAGAACTTCGCTACTGAACACAAATATGTAATCACATTCAGTATGATGTGTATAATATTTAGCAACGTCTGAACATTCTAACCCCAAAACACTATTTATCTGAAACACTATTTATGCTAATATGTTGAAATGTACAGTTATTTTGTTGAAATACTAAACCCTGGAGGTCACGATATTAAGTATTTGAACTTGAAGCATACCACTAAACTTTTTTTAAATGCTACATGTTATAATACTTATATACTGACACAATTTAAATTTAAAATATAAAATTAACTATCATCCTGGGTGAGGCCTTTCCTAATAAGACAGCTGATTATGCTGTGAATTGAAATTATCGCTTAAAATATCTAAAGTGTATCAGTCGACAATATCCCACCAAAACAGGCCATACAATAGGTTGTTGCAATGATGCATGCATGTTCCAATTATGTCGAAGGATACATCACTTTGAAATTCATATTTAAAAATGTATAAATAAAAATAACAAAAAAACATTAATATTCATTTCTTTGGGTAGCGAATAACGAACACTCTCCGTGAACACCGAATATTCAGTGCACAAATACGTGAGTGAATCATTATAGTCCTACTTTTGAATAGGTTACTCGCTAATGTTTAGTAACAGAATGATCCTACCCATATTGTTATTCATGTAAACGTGCATGTCAAATTCAAACATACCTTGTCATTGGTAAATTTCTGAGATCCACCAAACAAGCCAAGAATAAGACCTGCTTTCACCAGCTAAAAAAAGACAACAAAGTTTTTACAATTTTTTAAATTAATTATACTTGTCTCATAAGTGCAACTGATTGTACTAGCACTATTTTTATCAGCTACTTGGCTATTCATTGTTTTTTTAATTGTTATATTCCATATAATTTCATTAACATTTTCCATAAATAGAAGGGAAAATTAATTTTGGTAATGCTTCTTTCAATTTCAGGCTAAAACATTTATTTTATCCTTCTTAAAATGTGTCCAAAGGTAAAAGAGTAGAAAAACAACAAGCAACCAACTACAACCTTTAATTAACAAAAAACATCTTATGTGTAAAACAAGAGTATTCTGCCATGCTTAAAATGAAAATGGACAAATGGGATTAATAGAATCTATCACCGTTGTGAGGTATAGACAAGGAAATTCCAACCCAAGGGAGAAAATGTACCTGTGAAGGCCGACGTTTACCGAGGCCTTTACAAAAACATTTTATTTCGCGGGTTGGAATTCCTTGTCTATACCTCACAAACGGTGATTGATTCTGTTTCTTGCCCAACTAAATGTAAAACATTTGTCAACAAACCTCACCACCCCCGCACTCGCTTCCTCATTTGTGAGAAATCAATGTTGAACTGATAACCATGCCCCATATTATCGAATCTATCTTAGTGCTGCTATGTCTAAAAGTTGTTATAGGCTGTGATATCAGCATGACTCTTGTCGTAGCCACCAACAGTGTGTTACAATAGATCGTAGCTAAGACAGGCTTGAAAATATGGGCCTATATTCCTAATTCAGCTTACCTCATGGCCATAAATTGTAGGACAAAGAGATCTGTAATGAAAGAAAATGTTTAATGTTAATGTAGTTTCTTCCTGGTCTGTTTATTTAAACATCTGCTTATAGATGAGATAAGTTGTATTCAATGCCTAAATAAGAACCGGGAACATGCATTATTAAGTATATGTGTCAGGTGTTAAATCCTGAATCGTATATATATTTACCTTCATCATTCAAAGGTATTAAATAGAAAATATAGTTTAATTTGGGCATAATCAGGGTCATATCTTGTTACATTTGAAACAAGCAACATTTTTAAATAAAAAATATTTTGTATTAAGGGATTGTGCATCTCAGGCCTACAGTATGTGGGAGTGAATTTTTCAAGGTAAAACATTAGACAATAACAGCAATAACTGATCCGTTACAGGCCTGCATCTATAAATGATTTACAAGGATAGTTTAAACAGGAGGGAAACAACAGAATTAGGATAGAGAGGGACATAGTACTGTGTTCCTACAGACGCATTCTCTGACAACTATCCAAACCTCCAAAGACACTTTCCCTAGCCATACCATTGAAAATTGGTAAATGAATACTACATAACGAAAAGCCAATTGTCTAAAACACTCGTCTCTAGATATCACCTTACATTACTGTAAACCGTGAAAAATGTGCGTGCGTATTAATTTCGCGCCGTTCACAGCAAACATAAAATCGCAAAATTTATATGCACGCGAAATGTTCCTGGTAATGTTATGTCTTTCGGTCAAAAGATCATTCACGAAAGTTAAACGCCACGAACATGCGCCATGTTGCGTATTCGCGAAAATAACACGTCGCAATATTAATACAGTTTACAGTATCTATGTATTGTATTAGTACGCACCCAACAAGAAGTTTAAACAGATTAGGTTCACTGTGAATTTCCTCGATGGCGTAGAGCTCCTTCATGGTGAAATCCATGGCCAGACCCGAGCTTCCTTCTCCTCCAGCCTTGTTACCTTTCAGGTTATTCACCGAGTTGACGTACAGATACAGCAGAAACATACATTTGTCCTTGTTACGGCCACGACCTGGGTAATGAAATTTCATATTGATATACTGATTCTATTTGAATCTTTTTTAAATATTTTAACTGAGTTTTGGGTTTATATAATCAAAATGATTTCGGGGTTTTTCAGTCACAGTAAATTTATATACAGTAGGTTCCGGGTAAAAGAATATTTCGCGTAATTGAATAGTCGCTCCAAACACCAAACCATTCACAATCTATTGTATGTAAAATATGTTGTCTAAATGAATAAGGTCCCAGGGGAAATACCGCGTAATTGCAAACAAAAATTGTCAACGAAAAAGTGGAATAATTTCAACAATATAATAAAGAAACATGCCTTTATTCTACTAAAAAAAACAAAAAAAACATTAAAATGTCGCAATCATACGAGTCCTGTTGCAAAGTAAAAATCACCATCTTGTTAAGTCATGTGACCTGACCGGATATTGTTGTACTAAAGGCAAACAAAAGACTATGGCAAATGATAAAACGGTTAGGAAAATAAATATTAACTTTTGATTTATGTAGATAAAAATGTCTAAATTATTATGTATATTTTTCACGTGAATTAAATTAAATACTTTGTCTTTTAATCAATTAAGTTAAGTTAATCTTCTATATCCCGGAAACCACCAAACTTGGTAAACTCAGAATAGATAGTTTTATCATTTGGTATGTGCAATCTGTTAATGCAACTGCATGGTCTTGATGGCGGGAAGAAAAGTGTTGAACTTTTGCATTAAACTAAGCATGCATAACGCGATATGAAAAAATCAATAAAAAAACAATGCATGTAAGTAAAGCCCAAAACTTAATTAATCACCGTTACCACATAGACTAGCTTTCGAGCCACAAAAAGTATAACCTACTGATAACAGTTGTTACGTCTAATTGACTAGATCAGCTAATTGAATAATTGTGTGTTTGCACGGAGACTATTCTAATACGCGGAACCCACTGTACTAATATCTAAAATACTTGATATCTATTTAAAATGCAAATAAATTGAAGAAAACATCTGGACCATACTGCAACTCTTCCCCATACCTCCATTCCCAACAGCTATTGAATAGAGCTATTGAATATAGCTATTGAATAGAGCTATTGAATAGAGCTATTGAATAGTTATAATCTTCTAATGTGTCATGTGATTCCAGTTCTGATCACATGGTAGATACTTTACATTTTTCTCCATCACTTGTTGAGGGGATGGATCAAGCTCAGTCGGTTGAGAGCTAATCTGAGGTGCTATGGTCGCAGGAGCAAACATTCTCGTAGGACCCATTGATTGTTTTTCTCCATTCCAACCAGTGCCCCACGACTGATATACCAAAGGTTGTGGTGTGTACTGAACTGTACTATGAGAAAGTGCATATATAACAGATCATTTGCTACTAATGGAAAAATGTAGTGGGTTTTCTCTGACTACGTGTCAAAATGACTATGTCTGACATCAATGGCCAATGATTAAAATATCAATGTGCTCTAGCGGAATGAATGAATGAATGTTTAACGACACCCCAGCACGAAAAACACATCGGCTATTGGGTGTCATACAAAGGTTGTGCTCTAGCGGTGTTCTTCAACAAAACAAACTACTTTCTATCACTTGTGGAGCGGGATCTAGCTCAGTCGGTTGAGCGCTCGCTCGAGGTCGCAGGATCGAACCTCCTCAGTGAACCGATTAATTGGGCTTTTTTCTATTCCAACCAGTGCCCCACAACTGGTATATCAAAGGCTGTGGTATGTATTGTCCTGTCTATGGGAAAATGCATATAAAAGATCGCTTGCTGCTCATCGGAAAGAGTAGCCTGTGTGGCGGCAGCGGGTTTCCTCTAAAAGACATACGTCAAAATTATCATATGTTTGACGTCCAATAGCCCATGATTAAAAATCAATGTGCTCTAGAGGCGTCGTTAAATAAAACAAACTTTACTTTTTTTTTCTATCGCTTGTTGGCCCAGACCTGTTTCATTTTGCTCTGTGTTTCCAACCTGAGTTAGAGTTTTTACCCAGATGCATTTTAAGTCAAACATAAATAATTTTCTCAGGTCTTACCTTCATCTATACTGTTGACCTTGACAATTCCTGATATTGTTACTATGTCTCCAGGAACACAACTGTCAACTGAACAAAATAAAAGAAATGTTAGTTTAACGCTCTCGTGCCATGGAAAGTAAATATTTCTTGAAAAATAAAATTAACAAGTTACATAATGATCACTTCATTTTGTTTAAACTCTCATCTCATAATGGTTGTTATTTTAACAAAGATAGTATTAAAATGTAAGTTTTATACAGATAAATAGACAGTAAAAAAAAAAGCAAGCAAAGAATTACAAAACGTTTTCATAATGTTGGATGACTTGAAGTTGAATATGAAAACAAATGCTATAATTCTATCAAAATAAACTAAACAAACATCAAGTTTAGAAATTCTTTTAAAAGTAAAATGACAAACCCAAATCATAGGTGAGTTCACAATCCACGGTCCGAGGTATTCTTCCAGATTCCTTTTGACCATCACCGATAATCTCTTGTACTCTTGAAATACAAAAACACACAAATATACCTTTGTTTTAGTAGAAATCATGTAAAATAATTATCTCTGAATATACTGTAAAAACTGGTTTATAAGAAAATACTGTGATGTGCCTATCTGTAACATCAACACTGCAGTAAACTGGTTATACAGACAGCCCAACAAAAATAAACCCTACCTAAGAGACAATAACATAAAAAGATGGACTTGGTTAATTATGCAAATCCACTATGCATTTCTTCCCCTTTAAACAAAAACTATGGCAGCATCACAGTTTGTGCACATAAAATACAAAGCCTGAATATTTATATATGGGTTCTGTCTCAGACAGTCCTATAATGGACCTTCCTGAACCTTGGGTGGATATCATATCATAAGGGTTCTAAATACCGATTTATATAGGAACAGTAGACATTGTTTATTGTTTATATGAAAATATCAATGAAGCCAATTACCATTCAACTAGACGAGGTTGATATTTTTTATGTTAGAAATAAAAGTAGCAATTTCTAAAATAACATTTTAATTATATATTTTGAGTATAACATTTCTAAAGACAACTTATTCAGTTATGTGATCTCACTGTGATAAACATAAACAGCCTTCCCGAGAGATAAGCCAATAGGGCTCCTGCTGCCTTACCTTATCAAAAAAGCACCTTCATGTCTGTATTAGTATCTTAAGTCTAGCACAGTGTTCGCTTAATTTTCAGTCAACCATTTATAGATAAAAATATAGATTATTGATATATGGAGATAGACTTTTTTTGTTGTTGCTCCAGACTGTAGAACTTATGACATGTAGCTCATTTTTGAAAATGCAAGGACCTTAAACAAAATACTGAGGAAACCCCTGACAAATATAGTTTGATGTCATGTCATGTAATTTAACCAAATCTTATCAAAACATTACTTTCAGGCAAACAGGTATTCTATGCTTTTCAACAAATGACACATTCACAATAATAAGTTTATTAACAGTTTAAAAGTCCAAAACATGGATAGTAAGGGTAAGTTATAAGATAAATTCTATAAGTTCACTAGTTTTGTAAATTAAAAAAAGATTTATGACATTCCCGAATGATCTGTAGTGTTTACATGATGAGACCTTCCTGTCTGGTGAACAGTGAGAATTAAACCACTCAATCACCTGACTGTCTGCCAATCTATGGTTTCTGTAAAGCTGGAGCTTCTCTTTGGGATAAACAGTCGGCTCCGGCATTCTGTTGAAGGGCACTGTAATATTAAAAGCTATCTGTAGCATTCAGTATCTGTTCATTTATTAATTACTAAACATGGTCTGTAATACCAATTAAAATATACACAACTTTCAAACAGGATCATGCAATAAAAACATTTCTATAAAGAAACTACTTCTTTTGACTGGAATAATTTTATTCTTCCTTTTTAAATTAACAAACACAGCAAAACTGGTTGCAACTTTAATATATTAGATTGATCATGCATAGGTTAAACTCGGTTTTCACAAATATTTACTGGCCTGAATTCAAAAGATATACAATTTCAAAACTACAGAGAGAAGACATCTTAAAATGCAAAAACAGTATGTAATAGGATATATATTATTTCAAAATTTAATTAACCGTTAACAAAATGTTGCTGATCATTACGTAACAGAAACTATAATGTCTTTTGTGCATCATTAACACAAAAATTCTTCTAAAATTATCACTTGAAATGTTTTGAATAATCAGAAAAGTAGAAATGTTTTATTTAATATACACTCAACAAATTTTATTAAATATGGTCAGGGATTTATCCAAGCATTCCATGGGTCTGAAGATCTGTCCCTTCCTAAAAGCCAAAGGCAATGAAAATTCCCAATTTCTCTACTACAAATTTCCAATTAACTACACTTAATGAAACAAAATCATTTGGCCTGGAAAAATTACCAATTATAATTAAATTTGAGTTAATTTTCCCATATTTTTTTTATTTTTTTTTAAACCACGCCAACGCTCCCTCTTCTCAAAATCCATAAACGACACGGAACTGGTACTGCTCAGAGCTCGAGAGGCACGTTGCCAGACATACAGCCCGGAACCCAACAGTAAGTATCCAGTCCGTGCCTACATCGGACAAACAATAGTATATAGATCTCATTATCCACAAGACCAAGTTGAAAAATCCTGGATAAATCCCTGATGGTATCAGCCATATAGTTAAGGACAACAAAGATAACGAGGGGAAGTCACAGAGCCTCTCCAATCAAAAAAAAAGCAGCAAGACATTTTTTTTATGTACACTTCCCATACAGGACAATATATATACACCAAAGTCTTTCGTATACCAATCACAGGGTTAAGTAAACATATCAGAAAGCTACAAAAGGAAAATGTGAAGATAGTCAAACCAAAACAATGACAAATAATTCAATATACCTTTGTTGGCATAACATATTTTCCATCTGGCAATGCAACACACTGAAACAAAATTAAAGAAACATATCTCATGTGTGTATATGTTTTGTGTCAATATTTAAAAACAATCCTCATGTTACAGTTAATCTGCTAATAATAGGCCTGTAATAAATGGAGGTGTAGCCAAGATATGTCCTTAATGTGGAAATGGTTCTTTTTAACAAATAACTGCACTGGAATGACTGTTGGCTTTCATTAATCAAGTCATTCAGCAACCCTGCCTGTGGTATAAATGGTTTACT
Source organism: Depressigyra globulus (assembly GCA_032274625.1). Taxonomy (NCBI): domain Eukaryota; kingdom Metazoa; phylum Mollusca; class Gastropoda; order Neomphalida; family Peltospiridae; genus Depressigyra; species Depressigyra globulus. The sequence continues at coordinate 8,822 of JAUUEI010008894.1, forward strand.
TTTTCTACAAAAAAAACATTATTATTTCACTAGACATTCCCCACAATTAGATAAATATGTTACTGCTTGGTTTTTTTGCAAGTCAATACTTTCACATTTGAAAAAAATACAATAAACATAGAAAGTTTCTTTAATATAAATTTACAGATCATTCTTGTAAATATTAAAAGATGGATATTTGTGTTAACGTTTTGTATCTATTTATTATGTGTCAACTTGCAACCAGTTTGCAATGGCAGATTATAACAACATAAAGTAATTGTCTACATTTACCTGCATAGTTCCACAGCTAGCACATTCAAATCCCATCGTCATGCACAGTGGCTTTATGTTCCCAACACGAACAACTGTTCCCTTGACACACACAAATTTCCCTAAAACAAGTATTAAATTAATAACTAGCAAATGTGGTGCCCAGAAGGAATTTAAGTCTTGTTAACATGTAAAATGAATGTACAATCTCTGGGTTATGTTGAGAGTTCACCAATATAAAACATGTAATATAAAACATACATGTAGCTAATAACATTGTTACATGTTATAAGAACTTTACAAAGAAGGAAAACAATAATTATGCAGAAATAAAATGAGGAATATAAAAGAGTAAAGTTTGTTTTATTTAACGATGCCTCTAGAGCACATTGATTTATTAATCATCGGCTATTGGACGTCAAACATATTATAATTCTGACATATGTCTTTTAGAGGAAACCCGTTAAGCAGCAAGGGATCTTTTATATGCATTTTCCCATAGACAGGCCAATATGTACCACGGCCTTTGGTATACCAGTCGTGGGGCACTGGTTGGAATGGAAAAAAAGCCCAATTGATGGGTTTACCAAGGAGGTTCGATCCTGCGATCACAGCACCTCAGGCTCAACCGACTGAGCTAGATCCCGTCCCACATTTCTAAAAATGTATCTGATTTTAATTTTATTATTTTATTAAAACAATTTTACCATAGCAGTTTGCTTTTAGGTTTTTCAGTGGTATTGGAGGAGAGAAATTCAAAATGCGAGCATGAATCATGGGAATGGTATACTGCGTTGTTGTCAGTTGTGAGTCTTCCCCCGCTTCACGTGCCGCATCAGCTGCCTCCTTTACATGGTGCTGAGTTATAATCTGAAAGTATGATACACATATAACTAACTTTTCTTTCTGTCTATACACATCTATACACGACTATACACATTGATTTTTATATTATTATCGGCTATTGGATGTCAAACATATCGTAATTCTGATATGTCTTTAGAGGACACCAACATAGGCTACTCTTTCCGATAAGCAGCACTTTCCCATAAACAGGATAGTACATACCACAGCCTTTGGTATACCAGTCATGGGACACTAATTAGAATGGAAAAAAGCCCAATTGATGGGTCATGAAGGAGGTTCGATTCTGCAAGCGCTCAACCGACTGAGCTAGATCCCGTCCCCATCTATACACTTTATGACTATTTGATACTGTATTTTGCGTTAATTCATTAGGAAAATGTATGCAGAACAAAGAATTAAAATAAATAAAAGTAAGCCATAGAAACACCTTTTTTGTAGTATTAATTTTCTCTTCTAATAATCAGGGTATAATCTATACCAATTTTTTCGGATCCCATTTTCATTAATTGAGGAGAAATAAAGTGTTTTATTTAACGACGCCACTAGAGCACATTGGTTTTTATTACCATCAACTATTGGACGTCATACATATGATAATTCTGACATATGTCTTTAGAGGAAACCCGCTGCCGCCACATAGGCTACTCTTACCAATAAGCAGCAAGGGATCTTTTATATGCATTTCCCCCTAAACAGGACAATACATACCATGGCCTTTGGTGAACCAGTCGTGTGGCACTGGTTGGAACGGAAAAAAACATGTTTTCTTGAATTGAATGAATGTTGAAAACATCAGTTACACAAAATATTGAAGAAATTCCTTCTCTGAAATAACCAAACATGTCTGCTCATGAGAGAAGTGTTTAACTTAACGACACACTGAACACTGTTTATTTATGGTTATATTGTCATCTGTCTATTCAGAAAGAAAACCTGCTGCCACCACTCCATGGGCTATTCCTACCAGAAAAGCAACAAAGGGTATTTTAGATGTATGTTCTCATAGACAGAATAGACAGAATAGTACATACCATGACTGTTGGTAAAAAACATTGGTGCGTCCACTGAAGAGGTTTGATCCTAAGACCCTAGCACCTCATGCGAGCATTGTACCAACCAAGCTAAATACTGCCCACTGTTCATGAGAATGCACAGACTTAAGATTCGGTAACATGACAGATAAAAAATGCTTTTTTTCTTGCTTTTTTTATTACAGCACAGTATTCACAGTATAAAAAGTACTGGCTATATGAACGGTCCACAGTCCCTTTCAATCCACCAATATAGTTACCTGATGAACAGCAAGTCCAAGACATGACAGTATGCTCTGAGGCGAGTTCTTCAACTCACTGGAGAGGTCGGGCATAGCTTCCATAATAACTTAAAGCAATCCAAATAAACATTACAAATATCTCCAGGCATATTTCACAACTAGTAGTAAAAATAAAGAATATATTTCAGTGATGCCAAATTCAATAAGTAAGTTTTGTCATTCACAGGGTACCAACACTTCATATGCAGTAATGATAAGAACAAAATATTTATTTTGTTTGCAATTTTAAACAGTATGAAGAGATGTGCTATCATATAATATACAAGCATTGAAAATACCTAATTAAAGAAATAAAATTAAAAATGAGAATTGTTATTTCATAAAACGAAATGAAACATACTCTGGTCAGTGGAAAAATCTTTGAAGTTTACAGTAAAGAAACCTCTTACTTCAATGTCAGACTGAAATACAGAAAATGGAAATGTCGTAAATGGACAAACAATAAAAACAATTTTACACAGATTGGGTATTCAACACAATAGATTTAAGGACCTCAATAGAGAGATGTGTACTTCCATATGTAAAAGCAGCAAGGGATCTTTTATATGCATTGTCCCACAGACAGGACAGTACATATCAGTCCTTTAGAGTACACACTTGGGATTTTTTTTACTTGCCACGACTGGTATACCAAAGGCCATGGTATGTATTGTCCTGTCTATGGGAAAATGCATATACTCGGAAAGAGTAGTCTATGTGGCAGCAGCGGCTTTCCTCTAAAAGACATATGTCAGAATTATCATATGTTTGACGTCCAATAGCTGATGATAATAAAAATCAATGTGCTCTAGAGGCATCGTTAAATAAAACAAACTTTACTTCTTTTTTTGGGGTTCATTTATTTATTTATGGCATAACAGTTTTGCACCATCTGTGTATGTAATATTTTTAACATAAGGGGGATACACTGTAATAAAGGTATGTATGATAAATCTCCTAAATGTTAAAATAGTTCTTTAAACTTTACAAAGTACTTTAGAAATTAATTCTTGTTCCATTGTGTTCCAATCTACTAGAACAATTTGTATCACCATTTCTTCATAATCATGGTATTTTTATCCCAGTATTTCACAGATGTAAAACAGATCTATGTAAAACAAATGTTTAACAATGTCCAGCTAGTGCTAAAACATGGGGCTTTTTTGTTTATAGTTTTCTCTTTTTACACATATGTACTTACATACTCGCAATCTGTTGGTACAGGAAAGAATGAAATTAGGAGAAAATAAAATATCTACCCAGTGGTACAGACTGGACCAGCTGATAAAATATTTTTCAAAAAGTGCCACATTTTTCACAAGAGGAGAGTGTTCTGAATAACCTGAAATTTAAAAAAATAAATGCAAGTTTTAAAACACTGAAACTTACAATACAAAATAGAATGGATTTACCTAACTCTAAAAAAAAATGTAACTATGTGTCCAGTTCTTCATGAATATTTTTTTCAAGTTGAAAAATGAACTTACTTTTTAAATATTTATGGTCCTTTGGATTCACTTTTTCTGCAGTAATTCTTTGAATTACATATGAAATTGGCTTAACCTGAAACTTGTTATTGTTCTAATTTCAATATCTATCATGTTTAAATATTATAGTGTTCTGTTTATTTGTTGATCATTAGTTCATTCAATTATGTTAAGAAATTGCCCTTTCATGATTTGTAAAAAATAAAATGTATATTTCTGAAAGCATTTGGAAATGTAAAATTTTCACCAAATTTATGAAGATCACAATCAGATAGTAATGCAAACTTAAAAATATGTGTAATTACATGAATATTTTATTCTAGAAACCTTTATTACAAATTTGTAATACCTTCATCAGGAAAGTAAAACTTCCATCCTTTGTAAGGGGAGACAATTTCTAATCGGGTCTGCACTTGTCGTCGAGGCAGTGGATCACCCATGAGTCCTGAATTTTTAGAAACTAAACAAAGAATGAATAACCAATATACAATAGAAAATTCATAATGGCAATTTATCATAGATCAAAATTTGCTTGATGTGTAACACCATTTATCATTTTCATAAGTGGTTTGGTCAATAAGTTTATAAAATACAATGTATCTAGCAACTTGATCAGGTCTAGCTGCTATAAAGATTCCCATTATGAATTAGATAGTGCAAATAATAATAAAGCCACAAAGTTATTGGAAAGTTTAAAAACTTAGAAATAAGAATGATGAAGACAACATGGTTCGCATCTTAATATATACTGGATTATGGAAAGAAGAAAATAACAAGAATTCAAGAACTCAAGGCAAGTTGTACACTAAAGCATTCTAATTAAACCATTCAAATGTTAAATGCAATTTTAGAATATTTATTCAAACACTAATAAACATTACCCAAGCTATAAATGATCTTGATACATTCATAGGACTGGGGTTATGTTCAGGTCAATAATTTTGGAAACATTATGGAATCCATGTGTAAATGGCAGTTGAACAAACTTTCTAAATTAAAACTAACCAAGTTTAAATATACCCAACATGTTAACATACTGGCCTGGAAATGAGGTCATTTATGAATGAACTTTTATAAACGGCAATCTGATTTCAATCAAATGTTGATAATATCTGATGGCCAGACAGTAAGACAAAAACATTCACACACACACACACACATACACTAAAAGATAAATTACCATTCTACTGACTTGTATGACAACAATAAAAGAAAGGATATGGTTAACCAAAACAAAACAAGTTATTTTTGGAGAAAGATTTAAGAACTGGGATAATACTTTTACTAGGTTATAAATATTTATCATCAGTCTGGTGGGTTACCCAACATTGAATTTTTTGTTGTTGTTTTAAAAAAAAAAAAATTAATAGTGTACTCTATGGAAACTGGTGTCTTTATTTGGAGACTACTACAACACTACTGTTTTGTGTACTTGATAGCCCAGTGGGTACACCATGAAAAAACCCAATTTGATTCCTTGATTTATCTGTCATTAAAATATAGTGTAGAGTGCAAATAAAAATACATCATTAAGAAAGAGCGATAGAGGCTAATGTGAAATTTAAATTTTCTAAATAATTAGCTGTTAAAATTCAGTAATGATCTATTTACAGCTGTGGCTTCCTCTTCCTCTTTGATTGTTTCCATAGTGACTGTAGTAGTTTCCTCTTCCTCTTCCTCTGCCTCTCCAGTTACCACCTTTCCCCCATCCTTTTCCACCTCGACTGTTTGATGGAGTCTGGCTCATTTTACTTTACATCAAATAAGAAAATATTTATTAGTGGTGGGAATCACTTGCAATTTTGCAATTTTTATCAAATTTGCCTATTTTATTTTAATTTGGGCAAAATAATTTCATGTAATTATTGATATTTTGCTTTACAAAAACGGGGAGTTTTCCCCCAATTTCTAAAGCTTAATACATAATTGGAACAAATTTAGACCAAATTTCTCGTTGAAGATCCAACTATGAAACGGGATTCAAGTAAAAACTGACAATCTAGGATTTTCAAGTTGCATCAAGTATAAACTTTAAAACGTTGAGGACATGTTCAGATGAGTTACAAGAAAGTGTGGACAACACTATTTCAGTTCAAACTAGCTTGGACCGAACACTATTAGTGGTTGATTTTCTCTTGAACCATGGATCATGGCTGAACCGCCAATGAGAAATCAGGCCTTAGTGTTCGCCCAGACCTGTCATTGAATAGTCAAGTTAATGTACACCGCCTTAAGTGGAACTTAAATCAGTTTTTGCTATTCCATAGCATAAACTTCGAAAGGAGTAGTTGTTATCTAATAATAATTAAAATATAAATGAAAAAAGAGTAAAGTTTGTTTTATTTACCGATGCCTCTAGACTAGAGCACACTGATTTTTATTTTATCATCAGCTATTGGACCAGGGGTGCACAAATTGGTTGTCCGCGTGCCCAGGGCAACCAAAAAATATTGTGGGCAACCAATCTTTGTCAAACGCTTGCCCGCTGGCCAACCAAGAAACTCATGAAGCAATAAATGAAAAGTGAAACTTTACAGCACTCAGCCACAATTGCAACCACATGAACAAATCGCACAAGACATTGATTGACAGCCGATATAATATTGCTAAATATCCACCTTAACAGTGCCATTCAATCAGCGTTTACTGTGAATGATTTTCGTAGGTGGAGATGTTTTGTCCCCAAACCTAAAAATGTTTAACTTTATGATCTTCGTATTTTCATGACATAAAATTGCACGGAGTCTGTGATTCACGAGTTTCTTGGTTGGCCAGCAGGCAACCGTTTGACAAAGATTGGTTGTCCGCAATAGTTTTTGGTTGGCCCGAGCACTCGGACAACCGATTTGTTCACCCCTGGTCCAATAGCCAATGATAAAATAAAAATCAATGTGCTCTAGTCTAGTTACTAAGTAACAGTAAGTTAGTTCTGTGCGTAGGCCTATTTATGTCAGTCAGTGTTCAAATGTCATAGAAATAAAAATAGGCCACCATTACCTACAATCTTTCAACTGTAGTTAATTTTATACATATCATACAAGGATTCATTTTCATTTTCCTTTGACATGATTCAAGTTATTGCTACTGAAATTGCTATTAAATGGGCAAGATCATAAAGTTGATAAACTTTCTCATTTTGTTTTCTGCCGCCATATAAGGGAAACAACTCTGACAGTCTTGAGAGGTGATATTTCCTCCATTATTTATTGAACTTCAATGTCTCAACTAAATTAAATTAAAATCATTAATTGTCACGACGAAATTATAGTATAATTTTTAGTGTACAATATATAGTTCAGTTAGCATTATACAAAATAATCCAACTGACAGTGTGTGTTCATGTGTCAAACACAGATATAATGTCAATATTCCTACCAAACAAATCATTCGTCGGATTTTCAATGTCAAGTCAGAACTTTATATTTATCGAAATTATTAATCATAATGCATCGAGTAATAATTAGGATGATTGTCGTTTCCTGTCATGCCCGTGTCGGCACAGGAGAAATCGGCGTCTAATTTTAAGTGACTATTCTAAAGAAGCACCCTGATTAGTAACAATAAAATATCTTTTTTAATAATTCCTTGCCATTCCGATGACTCCCTGCCCATAGCCAAACTAGCCAGATGCTAATTTGTATACAAACTGGCTACAATATTTAGCATTTTACCTCATAAAAAGATTAAATTAGTCAATGTGTAATATACTGAGTCATATTAATAACTTCACAACCGTTTCATCTTGAATAATTTGTAAATAATCCCTTGCTGCTTATCGGAGAGTAGGCTACCTTATATGGTGGCAGCGGGTTTCCTCTAAAAACAATTCATAATTACCTTATGTTTGACGTCCAATAGCCGATGATAATAAAAATTAATATGATCTAGAGGCGTCGTTAAATATACAAATTTTACTTACTTTAATTTGCAAATATGACAGAAGAACGTGTTAAATAAGGGTGGTTTTTTAAAAAAATATTATTATTGTATGACGCCCAAAGAAAGAATAGGAATAAATGTTGAGTCAAAAATCTCGTAAAAACAAGAAGCAGCAGGAACGTCTGATGAAATGACAGATTCAGTAATTAGCGTGTACATATGCCTTCCATGTGTATTCACAACTGCAAGACAATCATGCCTCAATGACAGCCTGATGCATGTAGTCTCCATTAGGGCTATGTACAGCACCATTAATTCACTTATGAGGTAACTCAAATAAGTTCCTGCTAAGTCCGTGGAAGGTTCCTAAGAGCGCGCAGGCGTCTTCCCAGCACATCATAGACGTTAGATGGGATTAAGGTATGGCGTGCGTGGTCTGGCGTTGTCATGCTGAAAGATCAGGACTTGACCATGAGCTGCCATGAAGGATACACGTTCCTGGGTCAGTACCTGGTCGCGGTATGCAGCAATGTTAAGGTCATCACGGATGACAAGAAATCGGGAACGGTCATTTCCCCGCATCCGAATCTGTTACTTTTACTGACACAACACTGAGCATGACGTTCACCACGTTGTCTCCATACACTCTGCCTGCCATCGGCAAATTGCAGTGTCAATCTTTATTCATCGCTAAACACGACTCTATTCCATTATTCCCTTTGAGTCCATCGCAATTGGTTTTGTGACCGTGCTGTTGACGTTGACGTCCTATACAGAAGCGGATACAGAGGGGGGTAGAGGGTTTAACCCCACCCCCTTCAGCTACCAAGTAAAACAAAATTGGAGTCTACCCTCACCCATTTTTTTTTAATTAGCTAAATAAGTAGGTTCGTAATCTGTCAATTTACTTTTTTAATTCTGCAATATTATAGATATCTATTTTTCTATTTATATATGGTTGACTGAAAATTAAGCTGATGCAGTGTTGAGTTAAGGCGTTAACTTAGACATGAAGGCGCTAACTTGATGAGTTAAGGCATCAGGGGCCCTATGAGCCTATGGCTCTGTGGAAAGCACAGCTCACCCGGCACCAACACCTGGCCCTTTCTTGCTGGATGCACGCAGTGCAATTTAACATTCTCACGTGTGCTTGTTATTCTATTTTGTAGGTATTGCAGTTTGACAGCCTATAATTTGGATATCAATTATTGCATACGCGTACGAGGCGGGGGATAACTACCTCCCTCCCCAGTCTCCCCAAGACTGCAGCAACCAAAACATTTCATTTGGGGAAAACAATGAAGCGAACGTTCGGGCAAAATGACCTTGGTTGAACAAGTTTTCACCCTATATTTCCATCATTCACATGAATGTCCAGTAGTATGATGTCAGTAAGACACGGGCATGTAGGAGTAAATGTTAAGTAAGTAAATATGTTCAAGACCGTAACCATAGCATCGGTGTAGGGGGATCCATCAATCAATGAAGAATATCCAAATAAACGAATCTGCTCAAGGGCTGGGCTTCAGCTAGCGGGATTTATTACATGGTACAGGGGCATATCTGTCATGGATTCAAATATACACTTGGTTGCCAATCAATTTTCATTTTAATAAATACTAATTCAAATACGCCCGTCTATATAGGTTACTTTCACGCAAGCTATATATACTTCCCGTTAGCAAATAGTCTGATACTTCAGGTCATTCCAAACACAAAAGTTCCTTTGTGTCTAAACCAAGATAATATATTATTCAAGTTACAAGAATATACCTATATTATTTGACAATGAATTCTTAAAACTGAACAGCAGTTAGTAGGCCTAGTTTATAGGAAAAACTCCATTTGTTAATCAAAGAGGCATTTGTTACTAAAAAGGGTGAACATAGGTACAAATACATAACTATCTTTAACGGATCTGGACAATAGAGTGAATCAAGTCAAAATTTTACTGAGACAGACATATGAGAAATGTTGGACTTCCTCATTGATAACATATATGTCAACTTTGGGGGCACCCAGGGGCATCAGCGGTGCTCCAGTACACACCGAGTTTGGTTTTTCCATGCATAAAATCCGATTTTCTAACTAATCGGACTAAATGAAAACAAAGGAATCTGGCTAAAACGTTTAATTTCACTTTTAGATATATTGACGATCGTGTAACATTCAACAATATTAAGATCACAGATTACCTTTCATTGACTCATCCACCAGTCAGAAATAAAAGAAACCACAGAAAGTAATAAATCTCTTTCATATCTTGATTTGTACATAGCGATTCATATCGATGATGGCCTTCATATTGTATGATAAAAGGGATGACTTCAACTTTACATTAGTCAATTTTCCATTTATGTCGATGAACATTCCTTCTGCTCCAGCTTTTGCTGTCTACATATCAGTCTGGTAGAGAACTTGTTTGATCAGGGTTTTAACATTCAAGGACTCCTAAAAGCTTTCCAAAAGTTTTGTGGTAGACACCCTGAACCTATTCCACGATAAAACGTATCGATGAGCGACATGATTTCTGATGTGATAGCCTATTTTGACCTTGTACATGCCATTTCATCTTTTTGGTGAAACTTACAAAAACAAATGGACTTGACAGCTGTTCCTAATAGACCAATAACAAAACCAACATTAAGCTGCTGCAAAATCACCTCTTTTGAAATCTATATTTTAAAGAAAAGGTCCTAGAAGGTGTGGGGGAATTCCACTAGACCTCCCATAGATATTTGGAAAAACTCATAATTGCACTTTAATTTTTCAACATTGGGGGGGGGGGGGGGGGGGGGGGGGGGGGGGGGGGGCGGGGGG